>BHFT01019603.1:0-33120 GCA_004320025.1 Laticauda laticaudata
AGCGGATAACAACGGATGGAACATTTTGCTCGTCCCTTGTGTCCGTTTTGCATCCGTTGGGCAGTGTGACAGGGCCTCCAGATCTGTAGATGAATTATATACCAGTGATATTCTTCCAATGACCTGTTTTAAAAATTACCCAGTTGATAGCAAAGGAGTGTGTTTTTATTTGTTGTAAATAGACAGGTGGCTTTTATCAGTTTAACTTCCCTTTGTAAAAATAATAATATTAATGTTGATAAATGTTGATAATAATAATAATATTAATGTTGACAGTGTTGATAAATGAATCTATGATCTATGATAGTGTGCTATCTAATCTACGAAGATTTTCATGCTTTTTTTCTGGACCTCTGAAGCATCTGATTGGTCATTGGTGAAAATAGGTTATTGTATCAATTAGTTCATTTAACATAATAATATTTTAATAGCTGTTCATATTTATTACTTCTTAATCCATATCCTATTTTTTTTTTATCGGAGTCCATCTACTTCTCCTTATGGCCCTGGCTGTGTCTTTCTGCCCACAGGCACTTATATGGCATTCAACATAAAATGCTGCTTACTTTATATAAAAATATTGCCTATACTAAGCTATTAAATGGAAACACCACGAGTGTCATCACGAGTTACATAATGAACTGGAACCATGCTGAGATTCAATATGCATGTTTGTATATCAGATAAAACATACATGAAAAATAAATTGGGGGCATGAGGAATTTGGATTGGGACTATGTGTATATGTTTACATGCTTTCCTTATAGTTCTTTCCACCTAAAATAGGCTACAAGTAACTCAACTATCCAAAATATCAAAATATGGTTGTTATCACTCTATGATCACATAGAATAACCATGAAGATTACTAAGAGGCTAAAATGTTTCCTTTATCTTAGAATGAGAGAGCTATTGACCAGGAGAAATAAAATCATGGAAGCAAAATATGTTAAAGTCATAATCATTGCCAAACCTTAAATAAAAATCTGGAGGGAGAAACAAAAACAACAGTGCAGTAATTCATGAAAGGCAAATATAATTTATTTCATATTTACTTAGGCAAAGTGGAAAACTTCCCTGCATATTTTTACACTGAAGAACAGTTATATAAACTCAAGAGCACTCTATAGCTTATGCCGAGACAGAATGAAAATAAAACTGAAATTGTCAGTTTGTGAACAACCAGATAAAATGTTGAGGCTATCTTATAAAATATGCATAGAAGTCACTATAAGAACTAAGGCTGGGCTCAAATGCCCCCATTTCCCCTAAAATTCAACTTTGTTTGCAAAAATTATAAGTGTCATAATTTTGAAGAAATTATAATAAATCATCATTAATGTTATAAATTGAGAGAAAAGAGTTGAAATCCTATAGAATGAAATTGACCTCCAAGAAATCTTAGGGAAAATAAGTAAACAATTTATTTGGTAGGATTTATGTCCAAGATAATAGGTATCTCTGCCATGGTTGATATTCAATTTGATGTTGCATCTGATGCAATATCATCTACCAGCATATCTGGTTTAGCATACCATCATGGAAACCTTTCCCCAGCAAGCCAAAATGCTAAAGAACTAGCTTATACTGTTCATATGTTATATGGTCCACATTTTTAATTATAAAAAACACTAGTATATCTCTACTTTTATATATTATGCTATTTAAGCAATTTATAGAGCCACCCATCTCAACAATGATTCTCAAGAGCAAATAAAAATTAAAACAAAACCATAATCAAGCAATCAGCTACATTACCAAGGTCAAGAAATAAACTCCCAATTTTGCAGAGCAAATTAAAACAAGACAACCAATCAACTAGAACAATTTATCAAAGTCCCAGCCTAAATGCTTGTGAGAATAGGTAGATTATTATGTCTTATGAAATGCTAGCAGGGCAGGGGCTATCCAAATCTCTTGGAGTTTGCTAGGAAGATGTACTTTTCTTTTAATGAGTTAGATTGAGGTTGTCAAACTCATGTTGTCATGGCAGCATCATGTGACATACCAGGACTTTTCCCCCCTTCGCTAAACTGGACAAAAACAGAGCTAGCACATGACACATCCAACCCATGGGCCACGGTTTTGATACCCCTGAGTTAGATTACTCTCCAACATTAGATTACTTTCCAACATTTGTTCATGCTATTCAAATCCATTTCAATTTATTCTTTTGCACCAATTTATTTCCATTCAATACATGCAAAATATGATAAAAAAATCTTTGACTACTAATTTTAAACACAAATATACAACATTTTATTACACACTTCTTAATTAAATCAAAGTTTTAAAAATCAACTCAGTCCTTTAAGACTTATCATGAGATGTTAATTTTATCTAACTCCAAATCATCAGGGTTCATTTTTGTTTTATATGGATTTATTTAATTTGTTTCAACTCATGTTAGACATTATATCATAATATGTACCACAATTCTTTTCTCTGCATATTGTTTTTTAACCCCAAGTCATCTTTACTATGCATCCAAGAAAAGGAAGCATTAAAGAAAAGGTCACATTGTCACATTCTTGCATTTCTTCATTTTGCAATAAATAACTCACCTAAGATGAGGCAAACAATAACACCAGGCAAGATTTTCTTAATTGCAGTATCTTTTGTAGAATCATCAGTAAGTCTTCCCTGAGGCCTGGAATGAAGCTTACATGTTTCTGTTTATTTTTAGACTATTTAAATTTATTTGATGCCAGCCAATAACGACAGTCCTCTGGACTGTGTAAATTAAAAGCATGCAATAAACAGCTCATTGTTCTCAGGAATCCAAGACAAAACAAGGATTTAATCCTCAGGAATGAAAACAATGTAGAATATTATAAAAGCAAAAGTAAAACCAGAAGCAAGGATGAAATAGGTAAATGTCTAACACAATTTCTAACAAGCCTGGGAAAAGGATCTTTATTATGGATTGTAGCCAGTGGTGGGATTCTACCAGTTCGGACTGATTCAGGTGAACTGGTAGTTCCGGTGATCATTTGGCCCTGCCTACCCACCCCTGTCCTAGTCTGTCCTTTATTTCCATGTTTTGCAGCTCATCTGATTTGCATGGCACAGTGGATTGCCACGCCTTCGTTGTTTTACTCACCAGGGCTGCAGTAGAAGATAAGTATTAGAAATGCTGAGTTTTCAAACATGGCGCATGCACACAAAGCATACATTTGGCATGTGCAAAGCACGCACTCACTGAACCGGTTGTTACACCCACTGACTGAACCGGTTGAATCCCACCCATGACTGTAGTTAGAGTAATATAAAGAACTAGTGTGTGCCATTTGAGAAGAGAATGAATTCAACATATGGGTTGCTATCAATGGGAAGATCTTATTCATTTGGTTGTGCATATGAAGAATCCAGGTAGATTAATGTACCTACCTCATTATTTTTTTAAAGGATCCAACCGACCTTTTAAATAGAGGAACCACTTATTTCAATAATATAAGCTCACAAGATTTGGTCTGAGCCAGCTATCCTGTCCAGGCAGGTGTCTTCAGAGGGCCCCACAGCAGAGACCGCCCCAACAGCTGCACTCCCCATGCTGACAGACTTGGAGAATCCCGTGGAGGATGACGCCCTGCTGTCACAAATGGAGGAAGAAGCAGCAGCCACCAGAGGCCAAAACCACCCCACCCCACTCCCAATCCAGAGGATGCAGGCAGAGAGGCAGACTGGAAGGCCAGACTACAGGTGCTGTTGAGAGATGAAAAACAGGGACACAATGAAAACTTCTCTCTTCATTGTGAAGAGAGAACTCTCTCTCAGCTTGGTCCACTTGGACAGAGCATCCTTGCGGCCAGAAATACCTTCATCACCTACGCTGAGCCAGACCTGAGGGACCTGCCCGAGGCCCAGTTACCAGGTGAGAAGCAGAAGACCACAGACTTCTGCACAACCCCTCAAAGCCCAGCTGAAGCTGCTCCTACCCAGTCCAGATCTTGCTCTCCACCCTAGGCAAATGTCACAGCCTTACGGCTTTCAACAGCCCCTCACCTACCCAAGGCTACGATACCAGGACTTCCCACAGCAGAAGCAGACTTCCCAGTCAGGGCCCAGGTTTCATTGCCACACCACAGATGCGCGCACTCATCACCCAGCTGCAAACCAGAAAAGCCCCACTAGCACTCCTCCCAACCCTTCCTCCACCCCAGCAGCCAAGCTGTCAATGGGACATCTGTCATCAGTATTGGCCTGACATCTCAGTCCCTTGATGAAGGGCCTCTCACACCTCACGGGACTGAGCAGCTCTCGGATCAGCTTCCTGAACACACCACCAACCTGTTGTACCCTATCAGTGGCCAAACCACCAATTGGTGCCTCAACGCAGCACTCAAGCCCACAGCCACCTCACAGTCCCTGCCGCTAACAGCTGAGAACCATGGACAGACTTAGAATGATTGAGAATAGTGTCAGAGACTGAGTTGTTTACTTGTTCAGTTTATCTCTGCTTAAGACACTTAATACAGTTTTACTTGGTCATTTGACTTATTTAATAAAGTCATAAAGTTTACCTAAGACAAGTTAATAAAGCGAAATCTTGCTTACAGCACATTAATACAGTTTACTTGGTTCATTTTGCTTATCTTAAATATGTCATAAAGTTACCTAAGAAAGATTAATAAAGGTTATCTTTTGCTAAGACACTTAGTTTTACTTGTTTCATTTTTTAGCTTAATAAAGTGTTGATGAAAAACTTTGAAAAATGGTTTAAGCCTTTGCCATGCCTGTGGGATAGATAAGGATAGTTGTGGGACTAGATAAACCTCCAGTGCAACCATAGTTGGGACGTATGGTCCACGCATCCCAGCGATCCAGATGATTTCCTCCCCCTTTTTATAGAGAAAATCAGTTGTTCTGCTATGGGCCTTCTACATACTCTAGACATACTGGCAGACATCCTAAATATATGAGATCATCCCAGATACAAATGTTTTGTCCATTTTGAATACTTTAATATGAGATACATACGCTAACATTCTTTCTATTTCCTGCTGCTACAACGCTGTGTAGACCTTCCGTGTAGCTTTTGTTTCCTTCCCTCTTTCCGTTTTCCAGGCTGCCAGTTGATGTGATGTGAGGGGGATGGCCCGAGGATGCGCAGAGAGGATTACAGTGGACGTTTAACAGATGATATGGACACAGAACGTTTGTTTGCCCGTATATGTTGCAGATGTACATAAGTACGCGGTGAAAGTTTCATCTGCTCACAAAGTTTTGTGGCAGCTCAAAACTTCTTGCATGGATGAAATCTCAGTGGAACGGATTGCTCAATGGATAGAGCGTATGAACACGTTGCAGTGAGTAAACAACAATGCATATCGTTTTCCAATGGATGGCAAGGTTTTTTTCATGTTTTATATCCTCTTTGCACTCCGTAATGCAGTGGGGACCAGGCCTTTATATCATCTGCAAATTTGGTAAGTTACCCCTTCTATTCCTCATCTCATTCGTTAACTGAAGATATTGAAGAGTTCTGGCCTAAGAACAGAAACCTTTGTGGCATCCACATGCTTACTTCTCTCCCATGCTTAAGACTTAGACCCATTAAGGATTACTCACTGAGTATGGTTTGCCAGCCAGTTGTGGAGTCCATCTAGTGGTGGTGCTTATCTATTCACTTTTCTAGCTTTACTAAGAAAGTAGGTTGTGGTCTTACTTTATCGAATGCCTTGCTGAAATCTACATATATCTATGTCCACAGTATTTTGCTGGTCTACATAATTTAGTCACTGTGTTGAAGAATGAAACAAAGATTTGGTTTGGCATGATGCTGTTTTTACAACCCGTGCTGACTGCTAGTTATTACTTTACTGTTTCTAGATGTTTGGCAGATCTGGTTTTATTATCTTGTCCAGTATCGTTCCAGGTATTGAGTTTGGGCTGAATTGGTCTATAGTTTCTTGGGTCTGTTTTTTTCCCCTTTTTGAAGATGTAGAACCACATCAGCTCTTTTCCAGTTCTCTGGTAGTTCCCTCGGCTCGCAGGATTTTTGAAAGATACGGTGCAGTGGTCTGAGATGACCTCTCCGCAGCCTCCCTTTAAACTCTTGGATGTAATCCCATCAGGCCCTGGTGTTTCTTTTCTCAAGATCAGACAGGTGTTCTCTTACTTTTTTTTTTGCTTATTTTAACTTTTATTTCTTGGTCTCTTTTACCAGTTAGTGTTTTGCGTTAGGCGAGCTATCGCTCTTTTTGCATGAAGACAGAGGCAAAATGAGTTAAGCAGTTGTGGCTTTCTC
Source organism: Laticauda laticaudata (assembly GCA_004320025.1). Lineage (NCBI taxonomy): Eukaryota > Metazoa > Chordata > Lepidosauria > Squamata > Elapidae > Laticauda > Laticauda laticaudata. The sequence goes on from BHFT01019603.1 coordinate 6,250, forward strand.
TCTGTTGCCTGTTCCTTCCTTACCATCATCTTCTCTCTTAGTGGACTGACTGTTCTCCCTTATTTTTTTTCTTGTTAATTTATATGTTGGAAGAAACTTTTTTATTATCTTTGCTTTTGTTGCAAGTCTTTGTTCGTTCTGAGCACTTTGCTTATCCTGACTTCGTCTTGCAGATTCTGGCCTATTGATGATTGCCTAGTTGTTTGTCGCTGTCCTTCCATTTTTTCTACTTGTCCTTTTTTTCTTTCAATTTGCAAAGAGATTCTTTTGTGTATCGGCCATGCTGGTTTCTTCTTGGATTTCTCTGTTGTTTTTTTCAATGGTATTGTGTTGAGTTTGTATCTATTGTGTCTCTTTGTGTTGTTATGCGTTAAGCTGAAGCTATTCATTGACAGGTTAAGTCCATTTGCAATGTATGATTTTATATACTCATGCTTAAATCAGCCTGAAGATGGCATAATTCATGGTTTTCTAAGTCTAGAATTTCAAGACTGGCTGGCCATAAGGTATTCTAGTCTGGGCTTCTATGATCATACTTTTAGAGTTTCCCAAGATTCTGAATTTTCCCAAGTTCTTTCTGGAGTTTATTGAATCAGCTCTTTTAAAATCCAAGACTCTGGTGTCATTATGTTCTGTTGTTTGTGTCTGTGTTATGTTGAATTCTAGTATGACCTGGTCACTTCTGCACCAAGGTTCCTCGGTTTCAGCTCCCTCTATCACTTCTTCTCTGTTTGTGAGAATTAAGCCCAGTATGAACTGTCCTCTAGTTTCACCCTCTACTTTGGACAACAAAAGTGTCAGCTAGGTTGCGTAAGGAACTTATTTGATTTCTCATTTTGGTGCAGAATTAGTTTTGCCAGTTGATATCAGGATAATTGAAGTCTCCCATTATTATTGTTGTGTGGTTTCCTGCATATGTTTTAGTTGACTGGCAAAAAGGGCATGATATTTTTCTGCTTGTTGGTGGGCCTATAATATATGCCTATGGCCATGTCATTCTTTTTTTATATATTCGATCCATAGCATCTAGGAGGTTTTCATCTTTGTTCAGCGATTTTCTGGAGCAATATAGTGGTCCTTTATATACAGTGCAACTCCACCTCCTCTTTTAATGCGAGTCTGGTGTTTTTGTTTGTTTTTTGAAATGTTTGTAGCCTTCCACCGTATATCCAGTCATGGGTTTCATCGCCACCAAGTTTTCTCTTTATTCCAACTATATCAGTATTACCTTTCATGTATTCGTAGTTTCGAGTTCACCCTGCTTGCTCCCCAGACTTTGTGATTTGTATACCAGCACTTGAGATTTTCTATGTCTGACACTGTGTTTCCTGTCTACATAACCAGTGTTGGTGCCTGCCTGCCCCTATTTCTTGCATCTGTTTGATTAGTGCACATCGGTAATGCGCACTCACTATTAAATGCTTGGTTTGGGTTGCATCAAGGTTGATAATCTTACCGCACAACATCTATTTGACATTGCACTGGTATCCTTATCCCAGTTTTAGGTTGCTGGCGACAGAATGTTCTGATCCTTTAATTCTCTGTCCCCGCTCTTCAGTTTTAATGTTTATCCAGGAATCTGTGAATTTAATGCCAGTACTCAGTCTCTTCTTTGATGATGCAAACCATCTCTTTGTTACAGTTTTCATTGGACCAGCTGCTGACATCATGACTTTAATAAAACCAAAGCCTTCCCTTTACACCACTCCTTTAGTCATGCATTAACTCTGCTACATCGTTGCCAATCCCATTTTCTATGGCATCATCAGTCACCTTTTTGTACATGTGAGTACATCAGTGCACAAGCCAAAGGGAATGGTGTTTAATTGCATCCTGCAGCCACCATCATTGTTTTCTTCCCATGCCCAATTGTTATGTCGCTCGACCCAAACTAAATCAGACATAGGCCTGCCTGTGGTAGTGGAATGTGGAAAAATTTATAATCAAATTTTAATTTAATTATGGAGGAAGTAACTTTCTTTTTGTTGAGTCAAAATGCTTTGGTGTTACTTAGCATTAAGTTGTAAACACTGAACGCATAGGCTCACAGTAGAAAAATTGGAATTAAAATACAATTCCAATGATATCTGATTTGGAATTTAAAATCTTGAGAACATGCAGCAGTAGCAGAATAAACAGTCATATTTCACAACGCAAGCTTTACCAAAATTAATAGCAAGATTGTTCTCATAGGTACAATTTATATTTCACCATAACAAATGTAACATTTATCATAGGTTTTCTAAAGAGACCGCTAAATGTTTATAAAGACTGCAATTTACAAAGGGAGAAGTATAAAACCACACAATAACTTTATATTTTCTTTTCGTTTTGATGTTATTGGTTTTTTGGTTTTGTTTCTTGGTTGTTGCTTATGTATCTCAAAAAAGATAACATAAGCAACAATAAGTAACACCTACAATGGAGACTTTATATTAAGCAGGAATATTAAGCGCTTAAAACGCAAACCTTTATTATACAATAAATAATTTATTTTGCGGTTTTTAATAATGCACCACATCCAACTTTAGATGTAAAATTAGCAACCTCATCTTATCAATATGAGTTTTAGCATCATAGCCAATATGATATGTAAACACTTCTTTTACATTATCTTTTAAAAGCATATCTATATTATCAAGTGTTAATATTTCATTGTACCAAATAACATAATGCACTACTTATGTTTAAAATAATGCGAAACAAACAAAATAAAAAGGGGGGTTGAACACATAACTAAACCCTAATGTCTAGAATTTGTCTGTTCTGATATTAGACTGCAATATTTAAAGCCCCTGTCACACTACCCAACGGATGGAAAGAGGATGTAAAATGGAGAGAAACCCCACTTGCATCCGTGGTTTAACACGATGCTTCGCTTCTGTACTCATGGCCTCCATTTGCTTCTTCTGCTATCTGTCCAGCATCTGTCTATTGACATTTTATCCGCTCAAGAAGGTTGTTGAGCTGCGTCAAACTTTTGAGCAGAATGTATCCAATATGTCCGTTTGCATCTACCAGGCATACAGGGTACATCCATTCTGCAATCCGTTATCATTCCCCGCTATATCCACTAGGCATCACTGCGCATCCGCGCAACTCAATCCGTCACGGTAACGACGCAGGGAGGAAGTGGAACGGACGTGACGACGCGCAACATTTAGTAAGCACAACAGAAGAAGGATGAAAGCAGATGCAGCACGCAAAGAAAGCATTTAAAATGGAAAACACACATTCGCAGAGGGGACTATCGTCGGATATTAGGATGCTATACAGGATGCCTAGCAGGATGCAAAGGGACCACATAGTGGAAAACCTATATTGCTATAAAAAGAGGAGCCAAACTCACCTTGCGATCTCATTTTCAGACCGCAGCCCCACTGTGCAAAGACCATCTGCCTCTTCCTCTCCACAGCATCCAGTCATGTCCACCTTGGATTGTAACAAACTCTTTTGGTGTAGCCACCAATCATTCTGCAACAGTGCGAAGCCATCTGACAGGCTCTGTGAACTCACTACGGGAAGAAAAGAGGCGGGCAAGAAACCGTCTGGGTCCGAAGTATGGATCGGCGAAGAAAAGCAGAGTACGGACTGTACAACAAGCTGATGGTGGGCTCAGGAAAAAGGACACTCGTGCATTCCAGAACTTCATGAGGATGCTCCAGCCATAGTTTGACGAAGTTGTGCAGCGCTGACACCCAGGTTGACCAAGCAGAGCCACAACTCTCGGCCCAGCTGGAACATGGGTCAAGGTGGCACTCACTCTGCGCCACCTTGCCTCAGGGACCAACTACAGGCGAGTCACAGTACGGCTGAGGGTGCCACACAACACCATCAGCATTGGGTCAGAGAAGTGGTGCAGAGACCATCATCGAAATACATGGAGGAGCTCCTCCAGGTGCCCCACCAATTGAACAAGGCCTGGAAGAAAGTTGCACGAGCAGTGGTTCAGAGGTGGAACTTCCCACACACCGATGGAGCCATAGATGGAAGCATGTGGCCTGCAAAGCACCACGCGCAAGTGGGTCCCACTTTATTTCAAACTACAAGGCCTTCTTCAGCATCGTCTCTCTCACATGGTCGATGCTGACTACAAGTTCATGAAACATCGATGCTTGCAGGCAACGGCTCATGTTCAGATGCCAGGTATACAACGCCCAATGACCTCAAGGAGGGCTGACGCAACTCATCATCGGCTCCCAGATCCAGACCGCTTGCCCCAACGACACGCAAATGTGCCACTTCATCATGGGGATGATGCCTTCTCCCTCAGAATCCTACCTCATGAAGCCCTACACTTCCAGATACCTCACCTGTGAAGAAGAGGAGTCTTCAAATACAGGCTGTCCAGGGCAAGGCGGGTGGTGAGAATGCCTTTGGCATCCTGACGCAACAGGTTCAGTACTTCTCACCACCATGCAGCATCACCCAGAGACCGTTGAGGAGGATCGTGGAAGCTTGCGTGCATTCTGCACAATCGTATGTTGCACCCGCTACTCAGTCTTGCAGAACAGGCTCGTGCGACCTCCAGCAAGGCAATGGGGACATGGAGCCTGTGTGAAGGAGGGCACAGGGGCAAAACCTGATAGACACTAAGGATGTGCAAGCCCAACAGAGCCTCACGCGTGAGGGAAAGCATGCGCAACTCCGAAACACTGGTGCAAACTCCCCAGCTGGAGCAGTGGAGTGGCAAGACAGGATGGTAGATGATTAATGGATGCTTCCTTCAGCCTGTCTCATCACATGTGTGAGAAGTTGGACCATGGTATGTTCGTGGGCCCTACGAATGAACAGGGCATTTAATTAAAGGTTGTGTTTATGTTCACCATGTGTGGATCAATGATTACATTATTATTGATAATAAAGGGCGCATAGGGTGGCACCTGGGAGGGTGGGACCATACAGTCCACTATCTTGCACTGGAGGTTTACCTATCCCACAGCTATTACCATCCCAAGGTATCCCTGTCCATCCCACAGGTATCCCTGCCCATCCACAGGTATCCCTGCCATTCCACAGATATTACCCATCCCAAAGGTATCCCTGGCCCATCCCACTGCTATCCTTCCCATTCCACAAGTATGGCAAAGGCTTAAACTATTCTCTAAAAGTTTCCACAAGACTTATTAAAAAAATAAATGAAGCAAGGTGTGCAAGCAAGAATAAACTTATTAATAACAAGCTGTAAAAGAAAAATACCCCAAGTTCAAGTGTCCAAATAAAGTCAACAGATAGCCACCCAGTCTCTGGCACTTCTTCTTGTCATCGGAAGTTGTACCCAGTCTCAAGGGGTGAAAGGTCGCAGGGTGCTGTAGGGAGGTGGCTGATGCTGGGAGTGTGCTGGTCTGAAGCCCCACTGGGGTTGCCTGCGCCCGAGAGGGAACACCGGTGACGGTGTGTGAGGAAGCTCTCGGACAGCCTGGCTCAGCCCCCGTGAGTTGAGAGCTCCTTCCTCCATCCATGGGGTGTCAGCCCCAGTACGACGACAGATTTGTATTGAGCGCCGGCTGCTGTGGTTGGAGGGAGGAGCAGTTGTAGTGGGCTGTCTGGTCTGCAGCTGGGTGAGGACTAGCGTGGTGGTGGCATCGTGGCATGGGTGACAATCAGTGTCTGCGGTTGTCATCGGGGGCATCAGTGGAACCGGTGTGCAACGGTGTCCGTCCGATGAACTCTGATGCCTGGATGGGAAGGGTTGCTCTGCCTGGTGCTGCTGGCGCACTTCCTGGTAGCCATAGCCCATGGATAGGTGGGCCTGTGGAAAGCCTTCAGGAATGGGAAGGGGACATCACTGGGGTGGAGGAGGCAGACCTGGACTGGGTGGGAGCAGGTTTCCTCTGGGTCTGGCGGGTTGAAGAAGATCGGTGATCCAGTCCTTCACCACCTTGGTACTGGGGTTCTGCCATGTCCGTGAGGTGGTCTGGTTGACATAGGTGAGTCGAAGGGCTTGGCGGGTTGGCAGGATGAGGAGTCGGTGTGGACCAGCGAGAGAGAGATTAGTGCTGCTCCGGATGGTGTCCCCTGATCTCCAGCAGACAGTGTGGCTCTGCCCCATCCTGTCCTGGCTCTCTGCCTTTCTGTGGAGGTGGAGCTGGGGGGATGCAGTAGGCTGTGGTGGAAGTGCTGTCTTCTTATCTTCCCACTGCACCAGGGAGTCCTCCACACGCTCGCACCATGGTTAAAACAACTTTCTGCAGGTTCTCCGCCATGGCACACTCCACAGAAACTGCCTGGAGACAGGAGCTGACTCTCGCCGGAAGAGGACTGGCTCATCAGCAGGCTGCGGACGAGAGAGGTAGTGAGAGGGGCTCCTGGTGCTCCTCGGTGGTGGATCTCACCCTCCAGGAAACTGACACCTGACCATTGAACATAGGTCTCTCTGTTTCCATCAGCTTAACCGTGGCCTGGCCAGATTTCTGCAGAGCAGCTTTCCTTAGCCAGGTGTGCATGTGCTTCCACCAGCCGAGAGCAACATCTGATGTGTAGCCCAGGCTCTCCGCCTTCTCTCTCAAGCAGCCTGCTTCCTTTTGGTGTCCCTGTAGAGCCGGTGTCCCTTCCGCCACAAGAATAGTCATTCTCTCTCAGCCACTCCAGCACCTCATCCTCGTGTTTCTCCTCAATGGAGTATTGCCTCTTCCCTACACGCATCTGCCTCTTCCTCCTCTGGCAGGGCCATATGGGCCCTCATCAGAGCGTGGCTTCAAGTTGTAGGGGCTTGTTCCTCCACAGCCACCATGCCAGCAGCAGCCGATCACAGATCAGCAGCAGCAGAGCAAGCACCAGGCAGCGATCATACATCATCATATCATCAGCAGCAGGCAGCAGCAGCACCAGCAGGATCATCATCATCATCATCAGCAGCAGCAGCAGCAGCAGCAACCAGCACCAGCACCATCGCACCAGCCAGGACCAGGATCAGCAGCAGCAGAGTAAGCACGGCAGGAACCAGCAGGACCAGGAGCCCCAGCAGGACCAGCGAGCACGAGCAGGACCAGCAGGACGAGCAGGATGACAAGACCAGGAGCACAAGGCAGTACGGAGCAGGCCGACAAGTCCAGGAGCAAGTCCCCCGGAGCCTAGCAGATGTGCCATCCGCTTCATGCCGCTTCATCCACTAGGCTTCGCTCTGCTCCGTTTCCATCCGGTCTGCCATCCTCCCCCCGTCCGTTCCTTTCTGTGTTGTCCACTCTGTTATGCAAATTGTTTGCCCCTTTTGCCAAGAGCGGATAACAAACGAAATGGAACATTTTTCTCATCCGCTGTGTCCTTTTTACAAACGTTTTGCATCCATTGGGCAGTGTGACAGGGCCTTAAGTTTGGTTCATACAACGTCCTTTAACTAAAAGGTATTATAAAATATTTGAATAAGTGATAAATAAAACAAGCTCACACAGAGAATTTGAACAGTGGCTGGTTAGCTTTTCCTAGGAGTGAAGAGAAGAAACTGATTTTCACCACTTTTCTTGCCCACATAATAAAATTAATCTCCAAAAAGGACTCTATACTGTTGAATGAGTTGAATGAATTCAGATTGGTATACTTTCCAGTTAATAATCTTTCCATTTAGTAATCATTTTTGACTCTACTTTTATTATTTCAACTGACATTAGTGACGGTAGGCCTAGGTACCAATAAAATAACACTTTCATTGGGCTAACTTCTAGCTTGCACTTTTCTGAGATTTATTTTAGCTCTCATACAGTATTTGAACACCTGGCTCTTAAGTTTTAAGATATAATTAACAAGTTATGTAACCTGCCATGAATTAGGAAATCTTTTGTATTTCTGTACCTACTGGCTCTATCTGTACATAGTGGAAAGTTCTATACATAGCAGAAAGAACAAAAAAATTGATAGAATATACCAGGTCTCAGAGTTCCAGAGGAGATTTGAAAAAGCTAAACCGAGAAAAAATATCTGGGCTAAAAATAACAGGTATAATTTTCTTTCAACTCCTTCCACCTGTTTTTAAAGTTCTTCATTAATGTTTCTTAATAAACTTGTTTTATTTTTAAAGGGTTATTTCAGGCGAAGAAAAATCTGGAAGAAAACAGGAATGATGTTTGTTTAGCTTTTCTTTCATTCAAAGGAAATTCAACTTTTAAACAGCATCATTTTAAGAACTGCTAGATAAGTCTGTGCCCCATTGGACATCCTCTGGGAGAAAGTTTGATATGACCAGAATGAACATTAAATTTTAGGCTGTTCAATTTTTTTATCCCAATGCTGGACATCATCTGAGAACAGTATATATCATAAATAGAAAATAAATGTAGCACTAAATAAAATGCATTAATGTCAATATTTGCTTATCTAAACAGAGAGCCAGAATTACCACAGGCAGACAAAAAATCAGTGTGAACAACTTCTGACTTCTCACCAGCTTCCTCATTGACTCTGCTTGTGGGAAGCTCTCAGGAACCATGATAAGTCATGGTAACTTCATCTTGAGGTCACTGTTGCAGTCCCAACTTTGCAAATAAAACTAGTCTGAATATCATGGAAATTTCAACTCCACAGGAGTAATAGGTCCTGAATTTATTACACATTCTTTAAGTTAGTGGGTGTTAGGTACCTTTAGGTGCCAAAAATCATGGCAGTAGATTTGGCTTCACTTTAACATACAAATAGAGAAGCAGACAAACAGGATGACAGTTTTAGTACGACATAGGTAGAAGGGCATAGCAAGAAAAAAAATTGATCACCATCCAATATTATGCTTTTGGATATTTTATTTTACTTTTATAAATGCAAAAAGAATTAAAAGAACATGTAAGGAGGTTTTAATAGTCATAGAAGAACAACACAAATGCTTGGGTTTGAAAAACACTTGAGTTGCAATTTGATAAAAACATAATGCATTGCATGCACTTATCCTTGTCCAAATATTATGTCATAGGCTCATGCATAACCAACTACAGTTCTCTTATGAAAAAAGTACCTGAAGAAATATTTAATATAGTTGTATCATGTATTGGAACTAGTAATTCCTTGGGCCATTGTTTTTTGCATACTGACTGGCATATCTTATCCAAGATCATTTCATTTGTCTCTTGACGGGCTGGTTCTCTGCTTAAGACCTCTGCAAGGCAAAACCTTGAATTTAGCATTTTATTGCACTTTTCAGGAACAGCTCAGTGTTTTCATGAGATGAGAAGAAATGTCAGTCATGCACTCCATACTGCAATATTGCATCCTGTGCTGCACCACCAATAACAAAAAAATATTGTTTGAATATCTTCTAAAAAATAAAGGTTTCCCTGTCAGTCACATCTGACTCTAGGGCATCGTGCTCCTCTTCATTTCTTGGGCAAGAAACAGGTTGTCCAAAGACAATCTCCATGGTGATATGGCCAGCATATTATCGTCCCACTGAAGTGTTACCTATTAAGCCTATCATCTGCACCTCTGTAACTGTCTGGTTTGGTTCTGCAACCCAACAGGACAGACACAGACTTCAGAAAATAATTAGGACTGCAGAAAAAACAATTACTACCCACCTGCCTTCAATTGAGGACCTTTTATACTGCACAAGTCAAAAAGAGGGCTGTGAAATTATTTACAGACCCCTCACATCCTGGTTATAAACTGTTTCAACTCCTTCCCTCAAAACGACAGTAGAGAGCACTGCACTCCAGAACAACTAGACACAAGGACAGTTTTTTCCCCAAAAGCCATCACTCTGCTAAACAAATAATTCCCTCAACCCTGTTCAACTATTACAAAGTGTGCACTACTATTACTGTTAAATCTTGTCATCACTTATCACCCATCCCCTCCAACTTGTGACTGTATGACTGCAACTTTGTCGCTTGTATACTTACGATTTATATTTACTGTTTCCTAGTATGATTTGATTGTTGTACCCTATGACTATCATTAAGTGTCGTACCTTATGATTCTCGACTCCTGATGAATGTACCTTTTTCTTGATGTATACTGAGAGTATTTACACCAAGACAAATTCCTTGTGTGTCCAAGGAACACACTTGGCCAATAAAGAATTCTATTTTTTTAAAATCTACTTGCATCTGCATGCTTTTGAACTGCAGGAGCTAGAGCAAGTAAAGGGAGCTCACCCCTTGGGAAGAGCTCAGGTCTCAAACCTGGGTTATCAACTCTCCACCTGACAAATTTAGTATCTTTAACCATTGAGCCATCATGCCCCAAATATCTTCTATTTAAATGTTATTTTTATTTTTATCAGCTATGAAGAAAGAGGACTGCTCCTGCTCCTTTCACACTAGGGAAATCAACCTCCTATATAAAAAAAAAATCTTTTGAAAGATCTGAGGTCATTCATTTTAAGTGGAAAGTCCAAAATCTATACTTTAACAGATGTCATTCTGCTCTTTAATCTACTGGGAGCTGGAGAGAGAGATTTTCATACACATATGAAAGAGGGGATTATAATGACACCCCAATAGGATGTCCCAGTAGCAATTGAAATTGATAGATTATCTGGGTCCCATAGTGAAAAAGTTTATGGTTTATACCAGTTTTGAAAATACTTGGATATATAGTTGAACGCTCTTTCATATGAGATTAGTTCCTACAATTAACATTGGAGGAAAAAGTTATTACAGGGAGTCCTCAACTTACAACAGCTCATTTAGTGACTGTTCAAAGTTACAACCACGCTGAAAAAAGTGACTTATGATCATTTTTCACAGTTACAATTTTGGCAGCATTCCCATGGTCATGTGATCAATATTCAGATGCTTGGCAACTGACTCATGTTTATGATGGCTGTTGTGTCCCAGGGTCATAAACGTGATCCCCTTTTGAGACCTTCTGACAAGCAAAGTCAATGGGGAAGCCAGATTCACTTAACAACCGAGTTACTAACTTAACAACTGCAGTGATTCACTTAACAACCATGGCAAGAAATTTCATTTCTTGGGAGGCAAAACTCGCTTAACAAATGTCTTACTTAAGGACATTTTGGGCTCCATTGTGGTCATAATTTGAGGACTACCTGTATTTCCTGTATTAGTAGAACTAGACACAAAACTATGAATATAAAGAACAAATTAGAACTATAGGAACCACAACACTTGCAGCAGAACAAATGAGAAAGCAAGACTCCCTGTTCCTCTAATTTGCCCAGGGAAGGTCATGTGTACTCAAAAGAAATGTTAACTTGAGTTGATAAAAAAAAAAACTTGAATTGAAAATTGTAGCTTATAGAAAAGCACAGTTGGTTGACTTTTGGATTCAGAACTCTGCAATTAGGAGTAAGGTCTTGCTGTAACTTTTGTTTCAGCTCTATATCAAGAAAGGGTAGTAATTTGAAGTGACTTAAGAACTGGAAATCAAGGTCCAAAACAAGTAATAAGCAAAGTAGAAGGCATAATGGAGGAGTATGAAGACATGCCATAACCCAGATAGATCTCATCACTTATAATTTCACCAAGATGGGCTGATCCACTGACATGGACTAATCAGAATGGGTAGATTTTCACTAAGAAAATATGGTTGACAAAGAGTCATGAATTTCACAGTGCACTTCGAATAGTTTTAGTTGTCTTCTGTACAACATTTCCATTATTTTGTACAAAGAAGGAACACTCATACATTTGGTTCTCCAGCAATAGTTTGAAATGACTCATCTATCAACAGAAACTTTGCATCTGTTTCTTCTCTCAGGGAAAGGTTTGAAATCTGAATGTAATTCCCAATGAAATCAGCAGAAGTTATTTCTGAATAGATCTATAGATCAGACAGAAAGCTGTGGGTAGGGAAATGCAGGAAAACTTTCAGAGACATAAAGCCAGACATAATTCACAAAGTTATTAAAGGTAGTCCCTGATTTACAACCATTCATTCAGCAACCATTGAAAGGTACGACGGCACTGAACAAAGGAACTTATGAGTCATGTCTGGCATGATGGCTGTTGCAGTGCCCCTATGGTCATGATCAAAATTCAGATACCTGGCAGCCCACCCAAACTGCAAATTGCCTACCTACATACTTTTCCACCCAATCAATGTCCTTCTGCACATTGTAGATAGGACTCGGTGGTGGCAATGTTGGGGCTGGGCCCGAAGTAGAGGTCCAAGGCCTTCAGCTGTCTCAGTCATCTGTTTCTGCCCCCAGGCCAACACTTCAGTCTCAGCACTGCCATGCCATGGAGAAATGCCACCTCAAGGCCAGAGGTGGTATTCTTCAGGTTCTGTTCAGTTCTGGAGAACTGGTAGCAGAAATTTTGAGTACTTCGGAGAACCGGCAAATACCACCTCTGACCGGCCATGCCCCCATTTAGTCTCTTCCTCCTGAGTCCTAGCTGATTGTTTTGTTGTTTTGGCTTCTTTTGTTGCCATGCAGAGGAGAAAGGAGCTGGAAAGCAGGTTAGTGGGGTGGAGAGAGAATGGGGATTTTGCAGTAACCTTCCCCAGGGAGTGGGGAGGGAATGAAGATTGTGCAGTATCCTTCTCTTGCACATCCATGAAGCCATGACATGCCCACCAAGATACACCCACAGAACTGCTAGTAAAAAATGTTGAATCCCACCAATGCTCAAGGCCCACATTACAGCCAGTCAGTACCATGCACAAAACCCCAAGTTGGTCCTGCCATTCTGAGCTCCATAAATATTGCCACATCCAACTGGACTTTGCTGTTTTCCTCCTACTGCTGTTCAGGCATGACCAGTCTCACTCTAGTGCACACAAAGCAGCTTTTGGCCATAACAGGCCTCCTGCCTGAGGCTGCTTATACTAGGGTCCTAGCACTTGTGCCATCCACTCTCCAAATCACATCACCAACCATTCTGCAAATGGCATGACTCATTCTTGCAATCCATCAGAAAGCTTTTGGTTTCCCCAGGTCCTGCAAGAGTAGGAGAACTATTTGGAGAATGGTAGGCATCCTGTTCTTACATTTCTTCAGAAGACCTTATTCTCCAAATTGTGCTCACCAATCATTCTCCAAATGGCATACCCCATTCTCATAATCCTATTGAAAAACTTCTGATGTCTTCTGAAGCATCACAAGACATGCGGTTCTTGAAATAACACACCTTGCACAGTGGTTTTCAAAAAAAATTACCACCAGTTCGATGGGTGTGGCTTGATGGGCGTGCTTTGCACACGTGTGCACGCATGCCAAATGCACACTTTACATAGGTGCAGAGGCTTTTCGACTCACCTCCTGCAATCCTGCATTCTCCCTGTTGCTTCAGCAGCTGACGCAGGGCAATCTGTTGTGCTGCGCAAAGCAAATGCACTTCAAAACCAGAGAATAAAGGGACCATGGGAGTGTGGGCAAGCAGGTGGGCCCAACAACAGAGCATTGGAGAGAACCAGTTTGGCCTCTGCTGATCATTGGCACTATTGGCTCAGCCAAACCTGGCCGAGCTGGTCAAATACCACTACTGACCTTGCAAGACCCAGAAAAAACCATAAGATTTCTGAAGGGTTACAAGAATGGCATAAAATCTTGTTTTATGACTACATTGCTTGGTGAAATTCCAGTCCCAATCCTGTCTGTAAGCCAAATATTATATGTACTACCTATCTCAAAAACACAACATCCAAAACTACATACACTTGAGAAAGTTACATGCAAAGTTATGCATCTTAGAGGGAACTGTATATGAGAGTGCATATGAGAGTTTATTTATTGCATTAGAAAAAAAAATCACAGAATAATATTAGAACACATGTCATATTGACATTGCTTGAATATAAAATGATATAGACAGTCTCAGAGGACAGGCGCAGGACAATAAAGACAGCTATTTTATTTCAGGCTGACTGTATGATAGTACTCCTTCTTGATCTAAATTCATATTTTTTTTCTAAAGGATGATTGTGATTTATTAGATTACTGTAGCTCTAGCAAGGATGTTTTCATATCTAACATCTCTGCCTTTGTATCTAGATAGAAAAGCAATATACACCTTTGCGATTGATTATTTGCTTCATGAATTAAATGCATTAAAATTCAAAGAAATGTTCAAAGACCACCAATGTTTCAAAGGATGTGGTTTTTGTGGATTAGCTCTATAGATTTTCTCTTTTAAATGCCGATTTAATCAGGAAAAATGAGCAGTAGGAAAGATAAGATTGTCGGGTGGGGGGCGGGATGAGGAAAGAACCCCTTGTTTCCAGTCAGGTTTACTAAAATCAGTCATGAAGACAAGAGATGTAAAATACATCAGCTTCCTGTCCTCTGTTCAGTCCCAGTTTGACAGTTCAATACCTCCAACATCTTCTAAGAATGGCAGTCCTTCAGCCCTGAATAAACCATGTCTGTATGCAAACTGTCAAAGAAGACTTGGCATATCATTAGACTTGACCTCCATGACACCAGTGACAAGAGGGACCATTGCAGCCAATTGTTACCTGCGTTAAAAATTTCTCTGTGCAACTCCCAGCTCCACTGTTTTTAAGCAAGCCATTTGATGAAGTATCGAATTTAACTGAGATCATCTTAACGCTTCGGAGAGAGCAGGCATATCCTGCGTGTGTAGCACGGTTATTATTCTTCACATCACATGGTGCTTTCACAACTTTGACTAGCTCTTCTTGGAGGTTTGTAAGATCTCCAGGATTTAGAATTCAATCCCATGCACGAGTACTAGAATTAATTTGCAAGAAACAAAGGCCGAATGGATTTCTGAATGAATACGTATAGAATTGCCCAATTTAAATGTGGGCGTACCAGGGGGGGGGGGGAACTGAACTAAAACATTTTATTGCTAATATAGACACATAAGCGGGCTTTACACTTGCTCTCTTTTTCCCAGGAATCAGGATAGTTGTTTCCCAATGCTAATAAAATGGAGATACAGAATGATCTTCAGCAAGATTGCAATGGGAGAAAGAGAAGCTTTAATTTTACCTGCATTAAACAAGGCTGAGTTTTGGGAAAGAATGGATAGCTGGGCTTTCTTGGCACATTGCATTTCTGAGCACAATTGCACTTCAGATGTAAAATTGCCAGGTGTGCCACTGGAGCTTTTTTCCAGAGCAATTATGTCAATAGCAATACAAAGACAATGAATTAAGGAGCGTTACAACTCCAGCATTCATATGAAGCCTAAGAAGGTGGCTACAAGTGATCCAGAGACTGCTCTTAGGAAGCAGCTGAATATAATATGAATTTTAAAAGTTTGCTTTGCCTAGCAGTCCCAAAATTAGAAAACAGAATTGCATAGCCTTTTTTCTGCATATATCAAATACTAATTTAGAATTCATAACCATATATAAAAATTGCTCATGATAGATATTTAAACAACAAAAAAAAACCACCACTCTTACTTTTTTTTTGCAGTGAACTGGATTTTTTTCCCTTTCAATTATATTGTCCGCAGGGACTTTCCAAAAGCAAATAACTGGATGTCAATGTTGTCCCAAAGGCATTAAAAAGAGAACCTAACTGAGTTATATTAAAAAGTCAATATTTTATACATATTCCTATTTTAAAGCATTTAAATTCTGTTCATTTTATTGTTATAAATACCGAAATTTCTCATATTTTGAACAAATGTTTGGCACGGAAGAGATGCAATATGGGATATTATATGCATCATAGTTCCATTAAAAAAATAATTTATTAGTGATCCTGAGTAAGATTCTCATTGCCCATCATAAATAACATTTTACAAATGAAAGCAACTGCTCAAAGTCATTCATTCTCCTAGGAGCTCCTAGTCTCACATTTTAGCCATTACAATATTTTGGATTTTTTGTTATAATTTATTAAATTTATTAAACATTGTGAATATTTATAATAAACATAATAATGATATATTGTAACATACTTATGCATTAGGTTTGTTTAACATGTATCATTTTTGTTCCTTTCACCATAGTTTTTTAGTATGTGATTTGCAAAATAATATAGTACCAGTTATTAGCAAAAGTCCATAATTTTTCTTTCAGATAATCAGATCTTGAAGAAAATGTTCAATATTAAATAACACTGCAATAATTTTCATCCTGGCTTAGATTTTAAGCAGCATTCATCCAGAGAATGCATTTCTGAATTTTAAAAAAGCAAATTTAATAAAATAAATTAAAATTCTGCAATTCGAAATAATAGACTTTTGTCAAATAATGTAACTTTTTTTCATTTCATTCCTCCATATACATCAATATTTAAAAACCTCAATAAAAAATCTATAATTTAGATATAAGTGCAATGTTAAGCTACTAATTTAATTGATGCAAGCCTCATATATGAATGTTTTCATTTATGTTGAATAAACTCCACTCTCTTCTAAGCATACTGGAACATTCTTTATAATATGACCATATAACAAAATACAGTGTTGTGTAAGGTTGGGAATCAGTAACTACTGGAGCTGTCAGTCCCACCAAAAAACATTTGGATGAAGCACCATTTCAACCTGGAGTCCTGTAAGTACCTTGACAAGAAGTCATACCAATACCTATCTAAAAGCAGAGCCGTTTGTTGAAATAGTTGGCAGGCACATTGCCCAAATAATTTTAAATAGCCAGTTGAACTAGTTTTACTTGAACATGGAGTAGATGCTCCATGTCAAATAAAATAAATCTGATCTAAAACATCTGTAACTTTGCTCATTTTAAAGACCATAGCAAACCAGATATATTTATTATGGTCTCTGACCAGTCCTATACAATAGAAAAACACAATAAAAGAGAAATGGTTTAACACAACAGTTTGTTATTAGGGAACGGGGCAAAATAATAGGGCAATAAAACAATGCACCTGGTTAAAAGTTTTGCACAATTGCATGACTTGCTGAAATTATTTGGCCACCTGATGTACGAGTGTAGGGTTAGCATCCTTTAAAAATAATAAGCAGAACATAGATCTGTGTGGCCCTCATATTTGGAAATGACTGGGGCAATCACAGCATGTCTTAGGCAGTGGTGGTATTCAATTTTTTTACCACCGGTTCAGTGGGTATGGCTTGGTGGGTGCGCTGTGTGTGCGTGCAGAGAGTTTCCTATTGACCTTCTCCTACAATCCTGCACTCTCCCTGTTTGTTAAACAGCTGACACACAGCAATCTGCTATACCACATGAAGCAGCTGAGCTTCAAAACCAGGAAATAAGATCACTTTAGAGCCGGCTGGGTGGGTGGGCCCAGCAGCTGTTTGGTGGAGTGAACTGGTTCGCTCACAGATGATCCTTGGAGCTACCAGTTTGGCCAAACCGGGTCGAACCGTTAGAATACCACCTGTACAAGATGGTATCATATTATGGCATCATAGAAAGAGCACTATATGAAAACCTGAACTAGAGTTTCTATGTCCCTGGATCCTCAAGGACAAAATCTCTATAAATAAGGAGTCCTGTGAAATTTTTCTACCAGTAGAACTGATAGGGACATCACAGTGGGCTCTGGGAAAAGCCCATCAACTATATATGCTTTAGGATTAAATTGTTAATACCCCACATCAGAGGCCTTGTTATTGTCCAGCATTTGGCAACAAAATTCAGAGGCACTGGTGATATCATTTAGATAATCAATGTCCCTGATTTCCTCTTTTACTATGGATTTGGCCTTCTTCATGGTTAATTGGCCTAAATATTCAGGGGAGATGCCTAGATTGCAAAGTTCTGCTATACAGGTGTGGTGCCAATGAAATTAGTAATTGCCTGACAGGCAGCAGCAGAGGAATCAGTTCTATAGGATCAAACATGATTCTAAGTCATGAGATTAGAATCCGAAACCAGACCTGAGCCTTAATACTTGGCAAATTAGCTTCAAGTCTTAATACTGCATTGGGAATGCATTTTGGGACACTGAATAAAGTCCTAAGAAAAAATTGAATGAATGGTGTCATATGGCCTCGGGTTTCTGTGTATTGGCCAAGTTCATCCATGGGAGGGGCATGAAACACCCATGATAAAAGCAGCCCCACCTCTGTTGTACCTATGCACAATGTTGCATGTATGGATATAAGGATCAGAGATTGCATTTCAAAATGATGATGTATGTTTCATCATTTCAACAGAAACTGTGGAGATTTAAAGGCATGAGTACAATGCTGAATGACTTTAAAGTAAGCTTGACCAACTGAAGTAGCAATTTAAAGGCAATTTCCAGGAAAGAAAAATGTCTTAATTCATAATCTTCCAGAAATCCCTATAATACTTTTGACCTCTCTGGTTTAGAGCTGTAACACCAAAGAGCAGAGGAAACTCAACTCTTATACAGACAAGGAATTGTCCAGGTAAACCAAGTTTCTTTTTATTATATAAGAAACCAGAGCAAATTTGGGTCAGGTCTGGCAACCCTAAAATGAGCCTGTTTGAGTTGTCTTTTCAGGTGTTCTTTCAGATAAGACTTTTTCTCCAGCTACAAAATGAACCTGTGTATTATTTGTATAACAAAAGCAAGTCAGTCAGATGTTTTGCAAATCCTTGGCCTTTACACAAAGAAATCTTTGAACCGTCCAATGTGAAGCATAACTGGCTGTCAAGTCATTCTAGTGCTAATAAGTCTTGGGTTATAAATATTAATTCATGTGATTCATGAGAAAACATAAGCGATAAAGAATAAATTTGACTGGATGGGATAGGAGGTTTCAGACCTTTTGTAGTGCTTCATCACAAAAACAATATGGCAACCATAGCTGCATCTCTCATAACAGAAATCTTATGGGGCAAGTTTTATAAGACAATTTTATCTACTATGGTGAATGGAGGAAGACCTGTACCCATTTATTTGGTTACTATTAGAATATAATTAAGATGAATCTCAGCAAAGTCAGTGTGCTCACTCTCTCTGTGTGCCTCCCTCTCCCCCTCCCTCCCTCTCTCTCTCATACACACACACACACACACACACACATTTTAAACAGATGAANCCCTCTCCCCCTCCCTCCCTCTCTCTCTCATACACACACACACACACACACACACATTTTAAACAGATGAAAGCAACATTCAAAAATAGGTGATGAAAATAAAACACCTCTGCTATATGCCTTATACACATGACATACAACGGATTGTAAGAACTAAGTATTTCCACTGTATGTGCAAATATCAGAGGCAGATATAACCCCCTTTTTGAATCATTCTTTTTTTTAAGTAATATGTTGGGGGGGCAGAATAAAATAAACTTAAGAGGAAAGAACTAATATCTTAACTGAGGATTTACTCTGTCAAGTGTTCCATATTGACCCAGGATTTTTCAGACTTTTAACCAGATGATATTACCCAACAATACAAGAAAGGCCTCAGATCCCAAAGTGAATTTATTCTACCTATTTATTTATTTTTGGACAGACTATCATATATTGAAATCTGGCTTTGCTTCTTGAAAAGGATTCACAACAATTTCCAATTTTTTATCCTCTTGAGGAAAGTACTGAAGATGCTGTCTGAATGCTCATTGGCAGCTCACCAGACTTAGTCATGTGGGAAAGACCAGGAAGGTCTGTAGTAAGTATGTAATTTACAAGATTCTTACAGGATTACAGATTACAACAAATCTGTAGGACACTTCATGAAATCAAATTGGTCAAACATGAGGGGGAAAGACTCAGACCCAGTTTATAGGAATATATATAAATGTTCAAATAATTAGTATACTACCATTTAAATACAGGTAGTCCTCGACTTATGACCACAATTGAGACCAAAATTTATGTTGCTAAATGAGACAGTTGTTATTGAATTTTGTCCCTTTCTTGACACACTTGTAAAGTGAATCACTGCAGTTGCTAAGTTGGTAATACAGCTGTTAATGGATCTGGCTTCCCCATTAACTTGGCTTGTCAGAAGATCTCAAAAGGTGATCACATGACCCCAGGACACTGTAACCATCATAAATGTGAGTCAATTGCCAAGAGTTTGAATATTGATCATGTAACCATGGGGATGCTGCAATGGTTGTAAGTGTGAAAAACAATTGTAAGTCACTTTTTTCAGGGCTGTTGCAACTCTGAATGATCACTAAACTAATGATTATAAATCAAGAACTACCCATATTATGCAGCTGATTCCATGAAGGAAAATTTCAGAACAGGTGTGTAGAACAAGGAGGGATTACAGTAGTGGAATACAATGTACCTTCAGTATGGATGGAAGCTGAATGAAACTGTTTACTTCTATCACGACTAATGAATCTTTTGGAGTTTTTTGAAGTTTGGCTCAAGAATCATGATTTAATTAGAGCGATTGCTGGAATCCTGACAGCAAGCCAACTTTGGCATGCATAATTTACAATCACCTGTGACCCCAGGGTGTCTCATAAATCAGATTCTCCAATTGAGCATATTCACAGGATGGGTGTCATCATTCATGTTCTCCAGCCAAATATATTCGCAGGCAAAAACTCTGGTATTTTAGTTACAATCTTTTAAAGGTAAGAGTTGGAATGTACTTTCACTTTCAATGGCTCTTCCAGATTCCCCACCCCTTTTTTATGCCAACTACTAAAACAGGCATAGGAGTATTTTATGAGTTGATAGCTTCACTGATTTGTGCAAGTATGAAAATGTCTAAAAGATTTGGATCAAGGATTTTAGACAGTAATGTGAATAGGAAAAGTTTAGCAGAAAATCAGATGTGGCCCAGAACACCAAGGCGGAGGTGTTTGTGGCAGTGATGATCAGCAGAACACTTATAGGCAATGCAATTCAGTTGATCCTTGCGTAGCAGATCAGAGTGGGCAGCTTGCAGTTCCTAGAGAAAATAATAAAAGTCTTCCAGAATAGGAGCATGTGGCAAAAAGTATAAAGGAAAACAATAGATGGCTTGAAATGGTGATGCCTGGGTAGAGAAATTAACTGAGCAATAAAAGAACTCAGAGACTTTAAAAAATATTAGATTAAATGTCTCGCTGGCATTTTGCATGCTCTGAAGTGGTATTTGTTCTTACAATTTCACCATCTGACTGTGGGTGTTGAAGAGATGTCTGGCAGGGCTTCGCATTCAATTTGAAACAGAGTAATGCTAAATATGCTTAATAATATTTGAATAGAATATAATGGAATGGAAGTATGTCAGGGTTGAATTGTGGAGTCCAAGAGGCCCTCAGAGCTTGGTTATTTGCTTGCTGCTATTTCACTATTGATTGATACCTTCAGTGTGAGTGAGTGTAAAATTTGTTCCCTGTCCATACACAGAACTTTGCCATGCCAGTGTTGGTGGGGATGTGGTTTCTTTTCTTGAGAGTATGATCAAAATTCAGCTGCTTAGTTACTGGTTCATATTTATGATGGTTGCAGTGTCTCAGGGTCATGTGATTACCTTTTGCAATCTTCTGACAAGCAAAGTCAATGGGGAAGCCAGATTCCCTTAATAACTGGGTTATTAACATTAACTGCAGTGATTCACTTAGCAATTGAGGCAAGAAAAGTCATAAAATGGGGCACAATTCACTTAACACAGAATTTTGGGGCTCAATTGTGGTCATAAGTCCAGGACTACCTGTATCTGGTAAAGTATTAGGGTGTATGTATGTATCAATTGATCCCATGTTCCTTTTTTTACATTTCTTGTCTATTGTAAAGAACTCTTCTCTTTTTGTATTTGTACATTTCATGAACCTCTTACACTGTTTTTACCAATTTTATAATCTGTCTTGAATGTTCAGTTGCAGGAAAAATGGAATCTAAAATTAAGTAATAAATAATAAATCAGGCTACTTTGAATGTGATGTACATAGCATGGAAAGTCATTCTATCATATGTCTGTTCCCCTTCCAGACAACATGTCTTAAATGTTGACCTAAGTTTTAACAATGATTTTTAAACTTTTTTTTATGAAGTTAAATGAATTGGATGACAAGCCTATATGTGTCATAAATTTTCAATTTGAGGATAAGAACAACCGGACAGAAAAGGCTCCTGGGTGCTATTGAATGAAGAGATAATTATCAGGGAGCTAAATGTAAAGTTAAATGCAGCAACTGAAATGTACATAATGAACAACTATTATTGTTTTTATGCTTCATCTGCTTACAAAATTATCATGCAAGACAGCTGCATGAAGGCGATAGATATATTGTCAGGATTCATGCCTGCACCAAAGTAACCCCAACAGAATCCTAGCATTGTGCTGTCAGTTGTTAGTTTGTACCTTGAAAGACAGATAATTGATTTTGTTGTATAATACATTATGAAACCTCAAGGTAAAAGTGCAGGCTCAGAAAACATTAAGAGAATAAGCAGTTATGACTTGGTGAGACTGGGAAATAAAGACCCAGGTGAGCATTAGAAGTTTTATAAAATCTTATTTAGTTCTTGTATTATTTCACAACCGCTGAATAAAACCTATATGCCATATTCTGCAAAAAGATCCAGAAAAAACTTTGGAGTAGTTCTTTCCCCCAATAATAAGCCATAGAAAATTAGAATGAAAGATTCATGCATCTGGGCAAAAAATAATAGCTTACAATAAAACCATAGCGTAAATTATTACTTGGGTTCAGTTATTATAGAATATTATTGTTTCATAGTCAAGGTTTTTATTTATGATCAACAATCACCATTTCTTTAAAAAAAAAACCTCAAACACATCAATAAAACAGCACTTCACTGTGGTTTTCATAATCTAATACTTCATTTTCACTGTGGCTTCACAAACATTAGTGTGTAGGCAATGAGCCTTTTTGTATCAGAAAAAAAGAAACTTAACCTAATCCATTCTGCTTGAAAACTGATATTGGGGGTAAATATAACTTTTATAAAGATTCCTATATAGGTTTTAATAAAATTGTTGTGTTGATTCATATGGGTAAGTGCACTCAGCTAGTGACATTTCTACCTTCGGAAATATATTATAGGAAAGAATATATTGTGCCTTGCCCTGAAAGATTATTTTCTTAATTAAGGAAAGGTGAATGCATAGTTCATATAAACCATTGTTTTTAATTTCTTAGGTAAGCCTTACAACTCCTGCTCTTCTACTCAAAGTTTCAGTTGACATTAATTCAGATATTCCAATTTAGCCTTGGGATTAACCTGTTCCTATTCAATGGAAATAAGGAATTCTATTAAAAACCTATATGACATTAGTTTTCATTCAGTTGGTGTGTTCAGTAATGCTTATCTGCCAGAGCTTATAGGCCAGTGCTAGCTAACTTTTTGGGCACCAAGTGCCCAAAGTGCACGCACACATGCAACACAGCTGGCTGGGGAATTCTGGGAGTTGAAGTCCCCCAGGCTTAAAGTTGCCAAGATTGGAGACCCCTGCTGTAGATCATGCTGCCACATCTAGTATAGATTTGAATGTTTACTCCAGCATGTCAGTTGTAAATACAATACCCACCCTAAAGGTAAAAATAATTTCCCTTTCTATGACTCCCTGTGAGAAGGGAATTTAGTAATGGTTCTCCATGATGTGTGCTTCAAAATTCCATTTCTGTAAAGGATCTTTTTTTAAAAAAAATCAATCTGGAGTGTAATTATATGTTAGCCTTGTCACTGCTAACTTTGGCAACTGCTGTACCTCAAAAAATGTTTTTAACCTCACATTTGTTAACCAATGCTATTCACATCTTTTCTGTAATAGGATCTTAATCTAGCTGTAAGAAAGGCAATCATGCCCACAGAGTTAAGGACTGTCAGGACTCCTACTGTACTTTCTACAATCTATAACCCCACAATAAAAATGTACTTGAAACTCCAAATTCATAAACACATTTCAAATAAATATACTCCCCCCATCTGCTTTAAACATTTTAAAATACTGTAGTTCATTCGATACCTTTATTTTTCCGTGGTGCTTTTGCAAAAAAAGGAAGGTATATTTGTTGAGGGCAGGAGAAATGTAAAGGAAGTGTTTCCCAAAAATCCAGTTTAACAAAAATATGTTTTCAATAATGTCCAAATGAAAACAGCAGAAAGGAATTTCATACACATCCAGTTCAACCCAGTAGTTTTATTCCATAATAAAAAAAACCATAGTATTGCATCTGGGTGTGAAACGTTAACAATAGGAAAATAATGGAGCAAGGAATTTTGAAAATCCAACTGCCTTTTCTTAACCAGGACAGTTTTCTTCCCTCTCTTTCTCACATTTTTTTCCAATGTCATCTATCTGTTAAAACCTTTGAGAAGCTATTAAATCAATCAGCTCAAGACTGGATAGATTCAACCTTAAAACCAGAAAAAAAGTATTTGGCTCCAAGATGGAACCCAGGAATTTTTGAAAAATGTATTGCATATCTCTGCTTCAATTACCCCTTTCCTCTGTTTAAAGGAAGGGCACTTCTACATCAAAACAGACATTAGACATTGATCAGTTGATTGCTTGTAATTTGTTGAGTCCCTCGCCGCACCTGCCTCATGTTATTGCTATAAAAATTATCCTCAATCTTCCTCTTATAATCAGTGTTGGCCTTCCGAATACCTTTCTTCAGATTAGTTCTGGCAACACTGTATCTTGCCCCATCACCAGATCTAAAGGCCTTGGTCCTGTCATGCAAGAGGTACTGGACTTCCTTGGTCATCCAGGGTTTCTAATTGGAATAGATCCTAATACGTTTATCCACAGTGATAGTATCTGTGCAGTGTTTGATATAGCACAGAACAGTTGCAGNAAAGGCCTTGGTCCTGTCACACAAGAGGCGCTGGATTTCCTTGATCATCCAGGGTTTCTAATTGGGATAGATCCTAATACGTTTATCCACAGTGATAGTATCTGTGCAGTGTTTGATATAGCACAGAACAGTTGCAGAGTGCACCTCTAGGTCAGGGTGGTAAAAGACATCTCAATTTGTGTTCTCAAAACAATCTTGAAGTTGTTGAGAACCATATTCTGGCCAAGATGGTAGTATTGGCATTAGGTAGACTGCATAGACTGCAGCAATCAAATCCACGCTGAGTTCCCACAGAAGATATATGAGTCTACATTTAAGAGTCATATACTCCAGATCCATGGAGCAGTGGCTATCTAGTCTTTGTATTGATACTTTTGTACACATAAAAGCTTAAACCTCCCCCTTTGATCTTGCCAGAATCTCTACTCCTGTCCTGCTTGTGAGCTATGTAGCCTTCTAGTTCAACAGCTGCATCTGGAATGAAGCCAAGTTTCTGAGATTAGCAAAACACAGCAGTTCTTGATGACTTTAGTCTTTGAAATCTGTAGCCTTAATTCATCCATTTTGTTAGTCAGAGATCTTGTGTCAGCTTTGAAATTCAGCTGTCACATTTTTTTTAAGAGAGTTGGAGGAGTTGAAAAGTTCAAAGTTATTCTGTACGTCGTATTAAGAAATTCCAGTGGCTGTTAATTGGTTCTTGTGATTTATGAAGTGTAGAAGTGGGAGGAGAGAAGGAAGGAGAGAAGGTGGATTCTGTGTAACGGGTGAAAAATTTTGACTTTGGAAAATTGTCTTTGACATGCCAGATCTGTTTCTAAATAAATCAATTGGAGAGAAAATGTCTCAGAGTGATTGATATCATGGATATTTTCTGGATCTGGCAATGCCATGAGTAACCATTATATCTCCATAACAGACACTTGTTTTAATTTTTGAAGGGAGGCTTGCGCTGCTTACCCTGGCAGTTCTTTTCCCAGACGATGGCAGAAAAGAACAACCAAGAACCTGAAGTTGTTAAAAAATGTGCATTGGGGGGAGCATGTGCGTGGCCCTCCTCCGGAACATTAAACTTAGAACCAGATACGAGCCCTCTGTTCTGCGAACGAGAGATGATGGAATGCTTTCAGGATGGCAGTAGGAGAAAGAGATTTTCGGGAACATCAATACCCGATGCAATCTTGCAAACCATCTATAGAAGCTTGCTTCTCAGAGACCCACAACAACTGGCCTTTAACCCCCATGTCTTGAAGTGAGAAATCTCTTCCTCTAGCCCCAGGCATCATGAGCTATCTCTACCGAAATTGGACGGGAAGAGAGACACATTGGGTCAAGGCAAGATTCTCTGAAGATCGACAACCCCGCAGATATATTTCCTGGAAGTCCATTCAGAGGCGCAGATTTACATCAACAGTTCCAGAATTTCAATATATAGGTGACAGGTTATATTTGAGAGCCCTCGACCAGTCTGCGAACTCTGGAGGGTGGAAAGCTTTGAGACCATCATTCACTCAACCCAAGATAGTCCATGAGGAACCGAGACGTATACAGATGGCGCCACCAATTGGGTGGGAAAGCCAAAGAAAGAAGCAATCCAACTGACCAAGGTATGTTGCACCTCCATAACACTCCACCTCGTTCCATCGCCTCATACCCCCCTCTCATTTTCCAGAATGCAATATACACTTATCCCCTTGCACCTTAGAGAGTATCACCTCAAAGATATGTGAGGGTACTATTTTTCCCAGCGGCGCAGGCGGTAGATTCAATCGCAATGGCAGCCAGCCACCAGACACGAAGCCTATTGGTCTGAAGGGGGTAGTTGCCAGTACAGCAGACATGGCAAGGGCCACCTCCCCTCGCCGACCCAACCAGGGAACCAGGCCACACCCATCTTCCTCCTGGCAAACCACAATTGCAGCCCCAACATGCAGCCGAGGGCCACAAGGACCCCTATTCCAGAAAGGCATCACCCAGCCAGGATTCAGGCGGATACTAATCCAGTTCATAGCGTACGGCCAACCCAACCTGTTCCTTCCCATTCCAGTACATCCCTGCCCGGGAACCTGGCACATTGTGCTACTCTGTAAACCATGACCCAGGCCAGAACCCCGCAAACTTCACCCTTTTGAAGCCCGTGGTTCGGATGGCCAGGTCTATGAACATCTTCTGCAACCTACTTCTTCACTCGAATCCCGATTCGCTATATGGAACAATTTGCGAGATCAATTACACCACAAAGTGCACATTTGGTTAAACAAATTGGATGGAATGAAGGGGTGGTTCCAGAACTACACAAACGAACAAAGCCCGAATTATACAATGTAAAGGGATTATCCAATTCCATTAGATATACCCTCGGATTTGAACAATCTCAG
>BHFT01019605.1:0-10470 GCA_004320025.1 Laticauda laticaudata
TGGAACATTTTCTCGTCCGCTGTGTCCTTTTTACATACATTTTGCATCCGTCGGCCAATTTGACAGGCCCTTAAATGCAAGCCTGTTGTTAAGTACCCAAAATGTGGAGTGACTGTGGAGGCACAGCACATTTTTCAATGGCTGGCAGTGTTTTATGCACCATAAAGCAGACTTTTCAAGGCCACCATAACTTTAAACATTGCTGTGTCTGAATTATCCACCTACTGAGCTCTTCTCACACATTTGTGATAAGCAGATGTTGTTTGATGGTTTTAAAGGCACCGTCACAAGATGTAAACTGTTCCAATTTTGCAATTGACTGATGGTGAATTTCTCAATGTTGATGGTGTTCAAGTAGTGGTCCAGATGTTATTGGGATTGCACACAAGGCACCTATTTCTATTGGTACTACTTTTGCTTTCTTTTTCCATAGTCATTCTATTTATAGGTCTTTGCATGTTGCTATTTTCACCAGTTCTTTTTCTTCTATTTTGTTGTCTCTAGAGGCTGCAATGTTCACTGTCCAGACTTTCTTATCAAGAATCGTTAAGCCTGTTAAGCGGCAGAAACTTGTCTATTTGCATTATTTGTTTTATTAATTAATTAGTAGTAGTTAAAATAGTATTTATTAAATTCTTTTCATGCTATGTTTTAGCGTAAGGAACAATTTGAAACTTCAGGAAAGGGTCAATGAGCTGAAGAGTTTGGGGACCCCTGGTGCAGAGGACCTTGATGGAGTGATACAAGCTTTATTGCCTAAGCAACAAGGAGTAAGACATTTGTTGTGGTAATAGGCCAACGTTTATTAAATCTAAAATATTCAGAGAACTTTCAGAAGCAGTTCCGACAGAACCTCTCTGATTCCCTAAACCAGGGGTCTCTAATCTCCATTCTGTGGATTGGCACCAGTTTGCAGCATGCTAGCAACTGGTCTGCGCAAACAAGCAAAGCCCCACCCTCAAGATGCAGAACCACATCCACTCTAGTCCATGGAAAAACATTTCTCTGCAGAACCAATCCCTGGTGCCCAAAAGGTTGTGGGCAGCTGCACTAAATGATAAGGAAAAGGAGATATAACACAGAATTGCAAGATTCTGTTATACTAGTCAATCACAATCAAAATAGTTTTAGCTGTCCTGTGCAGCTGGTTTCTTGATCTGGTTTACCTGATGGGGTTGGCACATTGTAGTTCAGGAAGTATAAAAAGTCATTTCAGATATTTAACAAAACAAAATTTCAATCCTATTTCTGGATTCTTAGATTTAAAGGTTGTTTCTTTGTTGGAAACAATCTCTGAAAAATTAGAACCCCAGAGCCTGGGCCAGTCAAAATTCACAGTTATAGAAAGCTTCAACCCATGTTGCATTAGCAAAAGATCATTCAATTTAATCACACAGGTAATATGTGTGCAAAGAAGCATGAGAGAGAGAGAGAGAAAGAGAAAAAGATATTTATTCTATTGGGTTAGTATAGAATTCAATGTGGTGTGAACTAAATAATAGGATTAATTCACAAAGCATTTAGTAATTCAGGAACCTAGAAATTGAGTTATTTCCATAATTAAGTATATGCGAATACAGCCAATGAAGTAGGGTAGTCACATATATCTTTCTTGCTCACACACACACACACACACACACACACACACAACTTTCAGGGAAGGTGCTGTTTTTCTTTTCTTTTGGGATTGATGGGGAAAAGAAAAATTCATTTTTGCTCAGTATCAAAGCTTATTTAAATATTTTGTAATTTAGATTTATTCAGTGGTCTTATTAAGCACTGAAATCACAGTGTTCAGTATTTAAGCTTATCCCTGCAGTAGGATGTTGTTTTATTTAATGGCGTAATTTTAGTTATGAGCATGCTAAAGTTTATTAGGATCTAGGAATCATATTTATCAGCTATCTCTTATTAATTGTCATTTAACAAAGCCACATTTAACAAAGCCTTTTGAATTGGTACAACAACGATATAAAAAAGATAGTTTTAAAGTAGTATCCTCACTCCACCCTCCCAACTACAGGGTCAGCTAAAAAAATTTTTCACAATTTTAAATGCAAGAGCTGTCCCATGAAATAGCATTTTCAAGAGAAAAGTAAATTAATGTTGTGCTTTTAGAGACTGCTCATTGTAATTGCTTTTCTTGTGCAATAGTGGAAGTCATAAAACCTTTAATTGATATTGCTGTATTATTTGGAATGTCAGCCTCTTTCTAATCATTGCCTTCTGCTAAACTGGGTGTTTCTGTTAATTCTTCAACTGAGCCAATCAATGCAAGCGCTAGTGGTACATCTGGTGATAATTCTATTTGTGTTGGGTAAATATTCACCCCACATTTTCTCTAAAAACTGAAGTATACATGGTAGTCTTTTGGATTTGAAGAAGATGTGTTATTGTGCAATTCATCTGTGGACATAGAAGTGGCTCTATCGTCCCAGTCTGGAAGCCCAGACTCCAGCACAATGGGGACACTTGAATTCCACTGTTGTAGTAACTATGGGTTGTATTCTGTGACACTACTCATGGTTTTCTAACAGTTTTTGTCACAGTCTGTTTTCAGATCTAGTAGAGACTTCATAGCTCTTGGTTCACCAACAGGTTGTCAGCAGCCACAGCTTGTACTTCCCTTGGATAGATATCATAGTGGCATAAAGTTTTTTTCACAGCTTCTTTCTAGCACTTGCATGGTCAACCTCACTGTCTCTTCCAAAACTAAAATAAACAAAAGACCAACTGGCGAGGAATATTATGATCATTCATTTTAATGATATGTCTCACCTTTGTCATCTGGGATTTAATTATCAAAAATACAATGCTGGTAAACTCTCTGCAATCCAAGACTTACTGGTTGGAGACACAGTCTTGCCAATGTATGCCAAAGATGGAATTTGCATATGAAGTTTCTCCAGTTATTTGAGATACATTTAGTACTGAACTCAGGACCCACATCCATATAGGAAAGAAGAAATAATTTCCATAATATAGACTTATCTCTTTGTAGAGAAACAAATGTATGCAGCATTCTAATATACAGCTACTTGGCTGATCTTGCTGATCCTAAAGTCAATTCCTTGTCCAAAGGCTCATCACTTAAAATGATGCTTCCCAAGGATCTCTAACATTGGTTAGTTAGATGTATCAACTGTGATTTTTGGTTCTACGGGCCAGGTATTTAGCATTCTGAACAGTATATAATTTCTATCTAAACTAAACATTGATATAAAACAATATTGGGGGAAATGGAACAACTGTGCAAAACAAAACAAAAACAAAGTAACCTTTCCCCCAAGAATATCACAATCAATGGACCAAAATTTAAAGCACTATATATCTATCAGATTCTGCTGGACTGGAACAACCTATCAGCCACAGTAAAAACAAAATGAATGCAACTTTCCAGATATCTTAAATGTGGCTTATAATTAACAGTCTTTTTAAATTATTTTTAATATAATATTATATAATATTTTTTCTTTAATTAACAAAACAAGCCACAAACAAAAACAAAAAAATACACTAAAATATTGAACGGTGGTACAATCCTCCTAACATTCATCTTTGTGATTACACTGGCTAAGTCAATAATAATAGATTCATATTTCAAATTCTAATAAATATTATATATATATATATATGTATGTATGTATGTATGTATGTATAATATATATATGTATGTATGTATGGTATGTATGTATGTATATAGTATATATATACATGTTTTTATTAAGGTGCTTTTCCGGGGACTTACATGTGTGCTGTTCAGCTTCCTGTCGCTGGTATCTATCCACGTCACTATTGTAGTGCTTTTACAACCATTTGTAGCAACATTGTACGATCGTACTCATCTAACTAATTCTAGTTAGATTAATCATAATACTCAAATAGTCTAAGTAGATATCGTATACTAATGTATTAATCTACAAAAAGACACAGATGGCACACTAGGATTACACCAAAAACCAGAAGTAAACACACAGAACCCGGCTTCACCTCAACATGCCCATCCACCCCACCCAGCACAGATAAATTCCTATGGCCAAAACATAATCACCAGAACCAAACGACGCCTGGCAGACAAGACACCATATAACAGACTGAAACTATGCACCCTGACTAACAGTACTGACATGCCAACGGCTTCCAAAAAAACAAAGTCACTAGTTTTGATCCACAAAACACCACACTAAAGACTAATGAGACCTTAAGAAGAATCAACAGACCTAATGGAACAGGCTGGTCCTACCCTACCAATAAGAGGTACGACAGACAAAATCAGTAAGATACTACACACAGCATCACATCAAGGACTGCCTTTCAAAAACGACAGACAAAAGAAATAGGCAAGCCATTCCCTTATGTAAATTCCCAAAGACAACACAAATTGCTAACCTGGCACAAACCAAGGCATAATACGAAGGTTCCTGTGTCATCTATGCCTGGCATCATACTCTGGACAGTACCAATAGAAGAATACAGTACCCCCTGGATGAAACAAAAATATGCAGTAAAAAAGCTGGAAACCACCCTTTCCCTCACTAGTCCACACCACATGAAAACCACAGGTCACAATGTCACGTTCAATGGCACCAAACCCTAAGCCCACTACAGAAAACCCAGCCACAGAATCACAGAGAAGCCATAGAGATTGAAAAAAGACCTGACAGCCATGAATAGAAAGGCATGATTCACCAGTACTGTCAATCATTTCCGGAGCCTGCATTCTCAATATAGAAACGATCTCCACACCACAAACCAGGCAAACACCTGGGCACAAACACAGCACTCCCTTGATGCATCCAGAGCTCAAAGTACCACACCCTCCAACACAGGCCCCGATGAACACACTCCTCGAGCATTCCTAATAGACATAACTACGCCGCGTGCCTCATATCGAGTAGCATCGAAGCCAGAGACGTCTGCACTGAAACGAGGCCGTCCCAGATACACGCCGAAAACAACCTGTTGGGACCAAGACCAGCTCAATAGCCACAAAACAGACAGAAGATAACCGAAACACCCCATAAATCAAAGACAACCCATCCGCTCACACATAAACACATACCACCGAAGATCTCCCCCGAACCAATCAGGAATATAAAAAAAAACCATCCTGGAGACCGAGCAGACCTATGGAGCTCGCCTCAAATTTAACAACGACGGCTGTGATTAGTCACTGACCCACATACGAACTCTCAATACAGAACTGATCGATGGCAGACTGAGATTCTGCTGCAAACGTATGCTCTCCCCCTTCCCATGCTACAACTTTAAAGAGCACTACAAGTGACGTGGGATAATACCCCGAAGGAAGTTGAACTGCATTCATGTAATACCCCGAAAACTTTAATACACTCTCTATATATATATATGATATATATATATACTATATATTACTATATATACTACTATATATATGATATATATATATACAGTATATATATATATATATATTACATATAGCTCGTGTGTTTAGCTTCCCTTGCGACAGGATTATCCCACAGTCATATGTAGTTTCCTGTTAACAGAACATCTGTGGATAATACCCGACAGGAAGCTAAACAGCACAAATGTAAGTCCCGCGAGAGCTTAAAATGTAACAACATATTACTATTACACATATATATATAATTTATTGCCTCAGTGGTTACATTTTCTCATGGAAGATTTCTTCTCAGATTAGATTGTTTGGCTTGTTAAGTGCCAGAAAGATGTTAGGACTTCCTGAACCTGATTGTGGCACAGATAACAACCATTGAAATTGAAAGGGTCTACTGATGGTATGCCATGTGGAGATAGATTCAAAAAACCTAAGCGGCATGGTACATGGCCACATGGCGAAAAATGTATTCCTGGAATAAATATGGGAATGGAAAAGAGTTTTTTTTACCTTTATGGATCTAAGTGGCCTATTATAATTTTCCCTACCCTTACCAAGTTATCATCGAGTTACGATATCCACAATTTCAATTGGGGGAAGGAAATACTACGAAGCAATGCCAACTATGTGCTTAAACATTTTTAGGCTAAAATCAAGCATCTTTCAATGTTACAGTCACTTAATGCTTAATCCAGTTTGATATTCTAGCATCTCAGATAAGCATCCAATTTAGACTATAAACCTAAGCATTAAACCGAATTCATCTTGATTCCTTACTCCGTATTTACAGAGAAGTGACTTATGAGCGGTGATGGATTTCAAACACCATCATTGTGGCAGGGTGCCAAAGATGTCTGACGCATGGGCAGTGTTTATTACATTTATAGGGTTTTTACAAGAAGACAAAGGCAACATAGATACAGCATCTGGATTGGAGAATAGATCTCACATGGGTGAAATCTCTCAACCACATTGGTACAACCTCCTAACCAATCCTTAAGACTAGTGGTGATGTAAGTAAATGAGGTCACCGATAAGTCCGGAAAGTCTGGGACTTCCCACCTTCACAAATATATAGGAAATGAGATCATGCAAAGAGACCCCATATAGGTTTTCTAGACAGCTACAGTCTGCTGCTAGCATCTAGCACCATCCATAGGATCTCAGTAGATACTCCATTTCACTCTTTTTTTTCATTTTGTTTAGACAAAGAGTAGTCATAAGAGACTGATAGTAAGGGACTTATAATAATCAGGAGAAGAGTACACTTGCAGTTGCTTATACAGGGCATATACTTGTCCCTAAGGCAACGTAGGAGAAGGTTTAAGGTGAAAAGCTGTGATACATATGTTGCAAAGAGAAGGGAGACATTGAACAAAGCAGCACCCACTAATTAAAGTACAAATCATGACTACATAGCATAAAATTTTTCCCATTAAGCCTGTGGACAATCAAGGCCAAAAGCTTTCCCATCAAGATCCTAATTTATCAATTTTCAAATCTGAGGCCGAATTGCGTCAAATATTAAGCTGGTGCTGGATGGTTTGTGACCCATCAAACAAATTAAACAATATAGATTTTGTAGAATAGCCTTCCTCAATGCTTGCATCTTGTGGTTGATTGTTGAGATAAATGAAGAAATAACATTAATTGTTTTTGCTAAATTGCATAATTGTTTTTGCTAAATTACATGCAACAGAGTTACTGTTAAGGTGAGCATGAGCAGCAACTGCTGGCACATCCACTATAGACAAAGCTAGCACTACGTATTCTGCTTTATTAAGTAAGGTTGTTTCAGAGTCACAGGTGCTATCTAGTGTGACCCCACATTGAGAACAATTCAAGTGATGAATTTGTTGTTTAGAAATCAAAACAGGAATCAGCCAGCTGAGACAGCATTGTGCTTCACTAGATTAGCAGGAATATAATTAAAAGTTTCTTGAACACATGTAAAAACCCATCCTTGCGGTAGCCAAACATGGGCAAAGTGAAAGTCTCTTCAAAAGCTGTGCAGTTCAAAGTAGGTGAGCTAATGCAATGACAGTGAGGTTTTTACTTGAAGTTGTACAATTAACTACTTTTGTGCAAGTTATATTTACAGGGACTGCTACCATTGAGGTGTGCAAAGCAATTGCATAATAGGCAGACAGGAACAAAACAGGTAGAAAGAAAATGTTCCATATCATAACTTTCAGATAAACTCAAGACATTTTTCTGTGTGATGTTAGCCAATCGCACCCATAAGTTTTACTTCATTCATTACTCAAGTGAGTGTTTGTGTGAAATGACAGCCACTGATGCTGCAAACAATCAAGCATAAACAAATGAGCCTGGATTGGACACTGTGCCATCTGTAAAGTCAAATTGCTGGGACTGGATCCTGGGACTGGTGACTGCTTGGCGAACACAACAAGCTGGAATCCACAAAAGTCCTGTAGGAACAAACACAACAGCACAGCACAGCCCCCTTGCCCCCAAGTAGTTAAATTTTGAAAGAAACATTCAATTAATTTAAGGTAAATAGAAACATTCAATTACATTCAATTGAGGAAAGGTAAATAATACTTTTTAAACATTTTTAGAGAACCTTTCCCTCCTTTTTTTATTTATTTGTGGAGACAGGCCTTAAATGACTGATGAGCATGTTCCATTATGGCTATATTCCAGGTTGTACAAAATTGCAAAAAAAAAGCCAAATATTATGTTGTAAAAAAGAGGGCTTGCCTAGTGGGTAACATTCATTTGCCAAAGTTGCAGATAAAACAATCTGCCTGGCTTGATTAACTTGAATATGGCAAGCTTGTGCCAGGCCTCTAGCATTTTGATGGAAAAAAGAGTGACTAAAAAAAAAATCAGCAAAGCTATAGCCTTAAGAAAGAGGCCCAGAAAGGGTCAAGTGTCTATGTATACAAGAAATATCTTTGGTCTTGTAGTAGCTATTGCAAAATTAAAAATAAGGTCATAAGATTAGGGACAATCCTGGGCGTAATATAAGCACCTGGAAGATTAAAAGTAAGTTAACACACATAATGAGAGTCAGAGATTAAATCAAAGGCTATTGAGAAAATTTTTTGAAAGTTAAAATAGCAGGACACTTTCCAGGTATCATCATGATGATCCTTATAAGGACAGGAAAGGAAGAAGTCATTAAGCAAGCAAGCCAAAGTTCTTTAGGCAAACAATGCAGTTTACATAGTCAGGTAAAGGACATTGAAGAAATAAGGTTTTATAAAAATAAAATTGAAAATCAGATTTACACAACTTCAACATGTATACCTTACTGCACGTTATAAAAAATTACACAGAAGTTATTTGCAAATCCCATTGTAAACCTTTCATGATTTTACCTGTTATGCTGGCAATAGCCATGCATTCTTCACATTCTTGTTGTAAACCCTCCAGATAGAGTCAAATTTTAGTGTTAATTCTCTGCTTTAATCAAAATATGGATTAAGAGCACGTACAGAGTGCAGCTAATTTTAAATTTTGATTCCTCTTGCTGAAACTGGGAATTGAGCCAACTTCAAAGATAATGGTTCCAGGCCAACTACCAATCTGGGAACTGAGCAACCTTTACAGATAACGTTCCAGGCAATTTGCCAATCTCAGCCTAGCTATCTGAGGCTGCTTAGTTTGAAAATTGAAAAAACAAATCAGGAGATGAAGTTATGTAACCTACAAAAAAGTTATTTTCTAGCCTCATCTTTGTCGAGGCAAAAACTCAAAGCAGAGAAAAAAATTGTTAAAGTGATTGAAAGCCTCATTCTCCCCGCCCCTTCTCCTGCCTCTGCTTTTACAACAACCAGCAAGGACAAGAAGGGGGAGAAATCACCCACAAATAACTTTCATTATCAGTAACACACACACAAATACACACACAAATAATCCTCTCTTTCCAGTAAATTCCAGTAAATTCGTCCGGACTTTTCTCATTTCCTTACACACTCTATTTCTGACTCTCCTTTCAATCTAGGATGGGGGTCAACACACAAACATCCACACCAACTTTTTTGTCATCAACATTTTCACAAATTTGTACTGTAATCAAACTAAGGTAATTGCATACCTACAATTCTTTTCTAAGACCCAATAAGCTCCATTGTAGAGGATCTCACCCTCCAGGGCTGGAAATAATTACATACAGACACATTCTCACACACAACATTTCCAGACCTGGGAAGGTTTTGTCCCTTTAAATCTTCACATTTTCTTTCTTTTGGACAACCTATAGTTTGTTCTCAGAGCATTAGGAGAACTCAAGGAGTGGTTCCAATCACAAAGGCAATTGTGGGCCTGAACCACTGCCTATCTGCCTCCCACAACTCTAAACCCAATCCAAAAAGCCAGTTTAATCCTCTGGCTTCCAAACATGTTACAATTAATTTATTTTGAGCTGCAGCTGTTCCAATTAGGGCTGTACACAGGTAAAGGATATTTTTCTTCAATTCAATCCTATTCAATTATGTATACATTTATTTTACAGTATTATACATACACAGCTAAGCTCTACTCTGCATGCAATTATTATACATTATTATACATACACATACATCTAAGAAGTTTTAATGGAAATCACATCCTGAAAAGAATAGTAAACATTTTCTTTTTCTCTTAGTTCTTTCTACCATACATAACAGCATATGTTAACCATAACTTCTTTGATCAACCCCAATGTACTTTATGGAGCGGCTTCCTAACACATATCTGTTTCTTGTTCCATACTTCTGAACAGCAGAGCTAACTGTAGACCACTGAACTCAATGGGGGCATGCCTTCTACATTCAATTCTGCCATCCAGTGCATCAGAAGAGAGCAGTTGCCCACATTCTAGTTACACCATTGTTCTTTCTCCTTAAGCATTAAATAAATAAAAAAGATTAAACATAAAAATTTTAAACAAATAAATTTATGTGTCTCTGCCCTGGGTTTCTAGCTTAAATCTCCATCTTTTTCGAATTGTTCCTTTAATATTTGCCTTATGGAGTGTAAAATGGCCTTGGAGAATAAAAAAAAAATAGCCTGCTCAGAAGGAGCTGAAAGTCCAATTAGAGAAGATTTTGGAGTGACAATTTTTACCTGATCATAATCAGGAG
>BHFT01019606.1:0-15285 GCA_004320025.1 Laticauda laticaudata
TATTTCCTTATTGCATGCAAAGATTATAAAATCGTAGTTTGCTTCCAATACAGCAGAAAGACTGAAAAAAATTATTTAAATAATTTTATTCACGCCAGATCAAAATGGATTCTTGCCAAAAGACCAATCAGAGACCAATTGAGGGTAATTTTTAGACACCTTGGAATACTATGAGGCCTCATCCTGAGAAGCAAATGGCTTTGATATTTCTAGATGCTCAAAAAGCTTTTGAAACATGTTTGAACTGGAGATTTATGCTGTTACTGTTGGAACAGATGGTTTTGCCAAGAAAATTTTATTCAAGCAATAGAAAGCCATATATAATAAAACAGACAGCAAATGTAATGATGGATGGTAGAATTTACAGATCTTATTAATATACAGAAAAGGCAACAAGACAAGGGTGGTCCTCTATCTCCTTTGGCTATTCTATTGACTTTGGCCCAGTTGTTAAATAGAAATACTTAGGGAATGATTAAAAGTATTAAAAGGAATGAAAATTAAAAAAGAAAGAATTTAAACTACAAGCTTTTGCCTGACGACCTTAGCTTTTATCTGAAGACCCGTTAGAAACGGCTCCAAAGTTATTGAAAAAGATAGAGATCATACGGTGAGATGGCTGGCTTGAAGATAACAAAGATAAAAACAAAGTTCTTAACAAAAAATATGTTTATTGATCTGGGATATATTTGACGGCAAGATGTAGCACATTTAAAAGAAATAATTTATACTAAACTCAAACAACAGATAAATATAGATTTGAAGAAATTGGGAAAAACTTGCAAAACTGTCACTTTTACATAAGGGGAGAATTTCAACAATTAAGATGAATATTTACTACCGAATTTTATTTCTCTTTCAACAATACAATTAGACCTTGGAAAAAGATTAGTTTGAAAGGATTTAATAAAATTATGTTAAAGTTTATATGGCAAGGTAAAAGAGAGCGAGAATAAAGTTAAAGCTTTTACAAGATGCCTAGACATTTCCAGAGGAGGTTTTTGGGCTTGGCCTAATTGGGAATGTATCTATCAAGCTGCAAGCTTTGAATGTGGGGTCAAAAATGGATAACATAAGACATAGATTTTGACATTAAGAAGGCCATGATTTACTGTTGGGTCTGGCATGCTTTCTAATGGTACAATGGGAACTAAAACACAGGGGTATTTTAGAAAGACATTACATCGAGAGTCTTTTGTGGTTAAATTGGGGAAAAGATAAAAAAACAATGTTATTTGAAAATTCCAGTTTGGGTTATCGACGATTGAAGCCATTTTTCCTATGCCTATGATTATAAAAGGAAACAAACAGTTAGATAATGTGGGACTTGTTAGATGAAAAGGGTGGACTTAAATCGATCCAAAACTTAGAGGAACAAGGTATAAAGATGAATTGGTTTTCATATGCGCAAATACTATCAAGATATGAGAAGTCTTAAAATGGAAGATTTTATGAATAAACAGACTGATTTAGATAAGATATGAATGGGTACTGATGAACCAAAGTGAATTAAAAAAATTATATGTTATTTTATTGGAATTAACTTAGAAGAAGAAAAGTTAAAAGAAAACTATCGATTGTTGGGGAAAAATGTTTGGATATGGGATTGATTTAAGAAATGGAAAACTATGGTTCAAAAATTATAAATGACAATGTAACACATATAAAGAAAACTTGTATAAGATGTTTTAAACAGGTGCACTTCCCCACCGACAAGAATAGCAAGAATTGTTTAAGAATAAATCTGAAAAATCGTTGGCAATGTCACCAGATACCTGGCCCTCAAATACTATCATATGTGGTGGATCCTGTGAGGAAGGCTCCGAAAATACTGGACTAAAATTCACATATGGTTGGAAAAAATGACAAAGAAACGCATCGAACTTGAAACCAGAGATTTTTTATTGGGAATTCTACTGACACATAATAATAAAAGAAATTGAAATATTTGATTGTACATGTATTTAACGCGGCTAGACATTGTACTTTGCTAAAAATTGACAAGAATGAGAAAATACCAACACAGGACAGAAATTCTTAAGAAAATATTAGAATGTGCCTGAAATGAGTAGATTGACATTGAAAATTAGAGAGCAAGAAGAATAAACAATTTTATGAAATTTGGGGAACCTTTTTTACCATGGCTAGATGATAAAGATAAGATAATAGAATATTATATTTATAAAGAGTTTTTTTTTTTTTCTTTTTTTTTTAGGATTAATTTGTTATGATTATTTGACTTGTTATAGAATAAAGTGTTAAAGTATTGAATATCGCCATACAAGAATGAAAGATTAGTAATAATTAGGATATGGATTGAATACTATAAATTGTTATGCAATATAAATTATTGACAACTATAACTGAATGCACAAAACACTGATGAAACCAACCGACCACAATCGGAAGAATATATGACGAATAATGTTTTTCAATGTTATGTAATGTTATGTTTGTTTGTTAAAAAATTATAAAATTCTTTATAAAAAAAAAAAAAATGATGGCAGATGAGATTCTGCCAAAATGTTGCTACAACTTTAAAAGCACAACTACAATGACATGGGATAATACCCGAACGAAGCTGAACAGCATACATACACACACACACACACACCCATACATATTTTGTGGAAAGTGTATTGGGTCAATATACTTTTTACACAATGCTAACAATAATAATAAAATTAAATATATATAATCCTTATCTTCCAACTTCTAATCTTAACATGCACATTGTAATTATAATAGATTATTTTATATTTTATATATTATTTTATATATATTATTTTGTACAGTATAATACTATTTTTCCAATTTGTACCCATTTTTTCCCATTTGTTGGGGTTCCTTTACATTCACATCTTTACATTGCTTCTCCAATGGAGTGACTGTCACCTAGAATAAGGCATGGCTGCCTCTTCAAAGAGTCTTCTTTACCCAGACCCACTCTTTGCAGTGCAATTCTTCAAATATGCACTGAAATAAAACTTTCCCGGAAAGAGTTCTCTTTTCTTTGAAGTTTGTTTTCTGCAACTTTTCACTTATGGTTTCTCCCATTTTCAATCAGCCATCAGCTTTCCCCCACCCCACCCCAAATCTCCTTTCTAATTCTTATGTCTTTTGCTCCTGCTAACTACTTTTTCTCAGTTGGTTATCTCCATCTGTTATTCAATTTAACTTGCATACTCTTTCGTTCAAGTCTGTAGCTGTCAATCATTCCTGCAGTCAGTCTTTTGTTACTTCTATAAAGCATTATGGAGTTATTTTTTTCCCTCTGAAAGGGGAAATGCAAGCTGTATTATAAAAAATGAATTCTACCATTTTTGTTCCAACAGATCATTTCTTTCTCATGCGCACTCTGTCTCCCTCTCTTTTTTTCCTTTCCTTTCCTTTCACAATTTTAACTTGAAGCAAAATTATCACTTTTATCTTTGTTTTTTCTTTGAATGTGACATTTTTTAACATTTATTTTATTTAAGGCTGCCTGTATTTTCTTATAGTGCTAATTATAGTTTTAGATTAACTTTGCAACTTAGCTTAATTGCTTCTTCACAACATTGGAAGCCTTGAAGTTTGCAAGTTCTCTGCATATATTTTCTGTCCTTCTTTCCTCAGTTTAAAATGAAACAGCTAAAAAAAGTCTTGGGTCTAAATTGAGTTACTCAACAGCCTCAGTTACTTTTAACAATATTTATTACCCACTAGAAAATAATAATGAGGTTTTAGGCTGCTCTTGTTTGTCCTAGCAATTAAAACATTTCTGTGTACCTCTTCCTTAGAGAAACCAACAACTTATTTTGCTGTAGGAAACCCCATTGCATGGAAATACAGGTGAAACTCGAAAAATTAGAATATCGTGCAAAAGCTCATTTATTTCAGTAATGCAACTTAAAAGGTGAACCTAGTTTAGAAATCTTTT
Source organism: Laticauda laticaudata (assembly GCA_004320025.1). Classification (NCBI taxonomy): domain Eukaryota; kingdom Metazoa; phylum Chordata; class Lepidosauria; order Squamata; family Elapidae; genus Laticauda; species Laticauda laticaudata. The sequence goes on from BHFT01019606.1 coordinate 3,920, forward strand.
GGTGATGTTCTTGAATCTGTTGCATTGTACTAGACTGGTAGAATGTTCTGGATATTGTTATCTTCTGCTTCTGTGAAGCTTTTGCACATCTTGTTCCAAAAAGCTAGTAAAAAACATTTGTTTTCTATTTTGTTCAAATATATTTTAGGATGCGGAGGTGCATAGGAACTTATACAGCATAGCAGGCATTTACACATATATGGCCATCTCATCATGAGTGATATTCAAATGGGTTCTTGAAATGTTGTTGAAATGTTCAACTTCACTATGAAAATCAAACTGATTTGATTTGGAAATTTGAAATTATTCAGAAAATCAATCAGATTCAATTCAAGCATCTGGATATATACAATCCAAATGTCAAGCACCAGGGAAATCAGGAAACCCAGCAGTTCAAATATGTATAAATTTATTGTAAGCTTAAACTTTCCACCAGAATCTGAACTACTAAGGGCCAAGAAAGATTAGCATGAGATAAGAATAGGAGCAATAAAAGGTGGGCTGGACTTAGATCTTTGTGTGGCATGGAGATCTCTTGTGGGCATGTAGACTCATGGCTGATTACGCATTTGACCCCTCCCTCTGGTTCAGTCTGGTCACCTCCTACACTAAACCCATCTGAAATTTAGATTTGATTTAAACCATTCAAGTGAATGTGCAGATGAACAGAAAGTAATTGCATGTATTCAACCTGGACCAAATTGATTTGAGTGCATTTGAATGAATCCAGCCAATCCAACTGAGGGAGCTACAGATAATCCTTGACTCACAATCACATTTGGGACCAGAATTTCCATTGCTAAGCAAGGCACTTGTTAAGTGAGTTACACCTGATTTTACAACAGTGGGGTTAAGCAAATTACTGCAGTTGTTAAAATGAAATATGCAGTGATTAAGTGACTCTGGCTTGTCCCATTTGCTTGATTGAAACTGAGTGGCAAGTTACAGGTGGTGATCATATTACCCCAGGGTGCTGAAACTGTCATAAATACATATTGATTGCCAAGCTCACATGATAATTTTGATCACATGATCCTGGCATGCTGCAATGGTGATAAATTCAAAGATGGTCATACATCATTTTTCCAGTGCTATAATCGAAACAATTAGTAACTTAAAACAATTGATAAATGTAAGATCCTAAGAAAAGGACTATCTGTATTTAATTTATTGAACTAGTTTGACGTTTCACATTGGTCTGAATTGCTTTTTCCTATCAAATAATTTATAGATAAATTATTATTGATGCTTAAATGAAATTACAAAACCCCAAAATTATGAACAATATAATATGAACAAAATAAATAAAATAAAAACCAAAATAACAGTAATTTTCATTGTGAGAAAAATATTTTGGATCCATTCTTAAAATGCAAGGTGAACCTTGATTATATGTATTTTGAATGAAGTTATTTTCCCATGGGCCTTTTTTTTGGGGGGGGGGGTTNGGGGGGGGGGTTCTGGAATTCTTAGCACCTGGCTCTATTTTGTTCACACAAAACTTTTTATCAAAGCTTTTGTGTAGAATTTCTGGAATTTACAAGGATTGTTGCCGTGATCCAGTCAATTCAGGAAAGCCTAAAAGCTTTTTCACAAACTGCAATCCAGAATGGACAAAGGGCAGGGCACGATAAACACATTTTTAAAAGATCTGCTGTTATTAATCATTTATGACAGCATGTGAAGTTCCATCAAGGGCATGGGGGGAAATGTCCACTTTTTTTTGCTGGACTGAACAATTCTTTGATGTGAATCACAAAATATATAAAGGAATATAGGATGTTGTTTGATTTTGATTGAGATCATTGGTCCTGTCAGATCAGTTGGGCATGTGACTAAATACATTTTTTTGCAGTTTTAAAATGATTTTCATAAAATTGGATGGGCAAAAATATTGGGAATTTTTGTTCTATCCTTGATCACAAAAAGTGCAGTCAAACTCTATTGCTCAGCAATATAGCTGCTAAGTGAATTGTGAGTTACAAATGGTTATCACAGAACCCCAGGACATTGCAACCATCATAAATATATGCCAGTTGCCAAGTGCCTGAATTCTGATCATGTGACCATGGAGACTGTCATGCCACTGGTAGAGACTGACTCTGAGGGAGAGGAGGAACAGCCAACAGGGAGTGGAGATGTGGCTCAGGAGGTTGTGGAGGAGGCTGGGGAAGGGCAGAGGCTGGCTGAGCACTCAGAGGAAGACCCAGGCGCATCCCCTCTTCATCCTAGGGCATACAGGGAGGAGAGGATAAGGGAGAGATGTGGTCTACTCGAGAGGAGAGGGCCTTGATCCTCTTCATGGGTTATAGCTGTGATAACTGTATAAGAGTATGCGCCTGCGTACTGGCGAATGCTGGAAACAAAGCATGTTTTATTTTGGTCTGAAGTTATCTTGGTTGGCGTCCTTCCAACAGACCGCTTTGTAATCTCCTTGAATTTGGTAAATACTTCTCTTGTTCCATTGTGGAAATTTTGTCATGATAGTTTGTTTGGTTTTTTATTTCACCTCTATCTGCTCATTAAATTCGGACTGTATTGCTTTCTTTTGAAGACTATTTTTGAATATGTTTTATCTCCGAGTATTATTGAACAGTGGGGGCAAATTGGAGGCATTAAAGGACATTTATTTACGTTTTGTATTTTTTTACATTTGTGTTCCACTCTGGGTCATCACAGAGATGCTGCAAAGGTTATAAATATGAAAAAGGGTCATAGGTAAGATTTTTCAGTGCTGTTGTAACTTTGAATGGTCGCTAAAAAATGGTTGTAAGTCAAGGACTCCCTGTATAGTCATTTATCTAACATTGTGCAACTGCCATGGCTTTTTATATTTTTATTTAATTCCAAGGGAAGGCAAGAAGAAAATGTATAGTAGTTATCTAACCCAAGGGGTCTCCAACCTTGGCAACTTTAAGACTTGTGGACTTCAGCTCCCAAAATTCCTCAGCCAGCTTTGCTCCACGAGTCTTAAAGTTGCCAAGGTTGGAGACCCTTGATTTTAACCATCCAAAGCCATGCTGTATAATCTCTCAACAAGCAAAGCACCCTTCATGGATTGCCAAAAGAACTGCTGATTCCAGATGTGTCAACCCTCAGATACAAATATAGATTAACAGAATTGGAAGGGACCTTGTAGGTCATCTTGTCCAACTCCCCACCCAAGCAGTAGACCCTACACCATTTATGACAAATGGCAGTCCAATCTCTTCTTGAAAGCCTCCAGTGATAAAGCTCTCACAACTTCTAAAGGCAACTTCTGTTCCATTGATTTATTGTTCTCATTGTCGATTTTTTTTTTTTGAATTTTCTGAATTTTCTAGATGCTGGCCATCTTTTTGTTGTACTTGTGGTTTTTCTTTTCTTCAAAGCTTCAGTGCTGACACAGACTAGAGATAAGGGACATGGATGGGGTATAGAGCAGTGGTGGGATTCAATTTTTTTTACTACTGGTTCTGTGAGCATGGCTTGGTGAGCATGGTGTGACTTGATGGGCATAGCTTGGTGAGCGTGGCAGGCAAAGGATACTGCAAAATCCTGTTCCTTCCCCACCCTACTAACCTGCTTTCCAGCTCCGTTCTCCTGTGCAGGGCAACAAAAAAAGACCCAGCCAATCAGCTGTGACTTGGGAGGCAGAGAATAGATGGAGGCAGGGCCAGTCAGAGATGGTATTTGCTGGTTCTCCAAACTACTCCAAATTTCCACTAATGGTTCTCCAGAACTGGTCAGAACCTGCTGAATACCACTACTGGTGTAGAGATAGCTGGGGTGCTGTAACCAAAACAACATTCTTTCCCCTAAGAATCAAGGTCGAGTGTGCAGGTATTTGGGAGGTTTTTGGAAGGTGGAGACTGAAGCCACCCCACTGTTTGGACTGTGGGCTGATGGGACCATATGACTGAGACCTCTGGGGAAGTGACTCAACTTTTATTTTTAATTAGGGGAAAACCAGATTCAATTTTCACCAGCATCGTTCCAATTTGACATACTCTAATCAAATGTTCTTTGAGGAGACCTCCTGCCTCGGAATTCTTTCGTTTGAGGTTGTGTTACTTGGGACCCTGACAAGATGTGCTAGAAAGTGACACTGCTTTCAGAGTTTAAGTCAACGTTAAAGAAACTGGAAGACAGATTTTATTACAGTATTAATATTAACAGTACCTTTTCTGTTGGTGCTGGATATGTGGGATATGATATCATGGATTCAGCTAAGCATACATCAGACCTAGCTGCCTGGAAGGATGTAAAAGTTGCATTGAATTCAATAAAAAGTCTGATACATATAAAACTGCTACACATGACTAATGTGAAATTATCTATGTTTGGGTAGGTATGTATATATTTATAAATATATCAGGGATACTAACTGTCAGAAGCAACAGGGAACATTTATTTTGAATCCCTATAGAACAGCTTTTTAAGATACATTTTTGGATCCATTAGTGAAAATGTAAGGTTAAGCTATACAGGCAGCCCAATATGAGCAAAAATGGATTGCCTGAATTGTCAGAGTTTGTATGATATGATGCAGCTACTCTAAGATTAGTAACAAATGCAGGCTTTCAACTCCTGACCTCACTTTCGATTACGCCATTGGTAGTAAGCTAGTAAATCAAAGGTTGTTGTCAAAAGCACAAAATGAAATTTCCTTCAGAACTTTTATTGGGCTGTTCATGAAGAGGAGAGAAAGAAATGGCAGATGTCCCAAAAGACATTCCTTTGATGTGAAATAGAAGCAGCAGCATCCAGTGGGACAATGCTTTTTTGTGTGGTTTCATTACTTGGAATCATCATGGCATGGTATGATATTATCGCCTCTAATAAAAGGTAGAACATGGAATAATAGAGTTGGAAAGAACCTTGGAGCATCTTTTAGTCCTAGGTTTATAGATACACCTCTCTTTCTCTTTCTTTCTCTTTCTCTCTCTCTCTCTTTCTCTCTCTTTCCCTCTCTTCTTCCCCTCTCTTTCTCCCCCTCTCCCTCTTTCTTTCTTTCTTTCTTTCTTTCTTTCTTTATTTATTTATTTATTTATTTATTTATTTATTTATTTATTTCTTCTTTTTCTCTCTTTCTCTCNTCTTTCTTTCTTTCTTTCTTTCTTTCTTTATTTATTTATTTATTTATTTATTTATTTATTTATTTATTTATTTATTTATTTATTTCTTCTTTTTCTCTCTTTCTCTCTGTGTATACATACACACACATACACACAAATATATCTATCTCTCTATCTCAGTCTTTATATCATCTCTGTCAATCTCTAATCTATGTTTTCATTCTAATCCAATCCAATCCAATCTCTATCATCTCTCTCTGAGATGATAGAGATAGATAGATATAGATATAGAGATGATATAGATAGAAATAGAGATAGAGATATGTTTTCTAGTAAGTGTACAGTAGTTAGTCTAATGTTGCAGAAATGCTGATCCATTTTAGGCCATGAAATCCTGGAAAGGAAGAGTGTCTACCAACTCACACAATCAATCAAAAGAATTAAATAATTTAAAGTCATTTTCAGAACAGTGTTTACATAATATTGATGCTGATAGTTATACATTTTATTTTTACATTAGCTGCCTCTATCTATTTTGTACTACAAATGCCACAATTTTAAATTTATAGGGACTTTATTGGAATTATAATTTCATATTTAACTGCAAGAATAGAATGAAATGAAAGTATGCGTATATGGAATGTTTAAATTTTTATTTTTAAAAAAATAAGTGTCTCATAGATAATAAATTGTGTTCTCAAAATCATGTTTCATACGATATCCAGATTTGTTCCCATTCACTATATTTTTCATTCCCCACTTTAAAAAACAAATAATATAAATGTTTTTTCTTCAGAGGCACAAGTCTAATATAAATTAAGGGGTGTAGTTTTCTTTTGGGGGGTAATTTAGAAAATGTATCACATTTGATATTTTTGTCCTTAAAATTAGCCTAATCTGTGCCCTTGCCTTCATTAGTTGGTGGAGAAATAAAAATACAGAACATACAGCCAAGTAAGTCTATTTTGTTCTTATTGAAATCACATTTTAAGTGCTCTTTACATATTAAGATATGCACATTAGTTGGGTTTCATGGTTTAATTATATTTTAGAAAAACTCACCTGGGAGCTATTTGTCCAATGAAAATGTTTTCTACTAACATCTTATTAAAGTAATAATCTGCAGCGTAGAATTACTGGCCATATGCATGTTGCCAAAAAAGGTTATTGGAATAAATTCTATTTTTTTAAGCAAGTGCCTGGACAGACATTAAAAGAAAACATCTGGATAAATTTGTCAGATTGAGTTCATCAATATTCATTAAGTCATCTGTATTTATGTTGCATCCCTCACTGTGATTAACTTTGATCATTAAACTATTATTAATTATGAGAACAAGAAGATATAATTCAAGCTGGGTTTGAAGACAAGCAAATGGAGTAACATTTTGATTTAAATAAGACATAAATACAGACATAAATTATCATTGGGCAAAGAATTCTCCCACATTTTGTTTTCCTAGCAATTTTCATTTGCATCAATGAAAGAAAATTGGTTGAGAAATTCTTCCAAAGGAGAACTAAAATATATATAATTGTTACTTGTGGAGTATTGAATTCTTGAACTCATTTAGTGATGAAATGGCAAGGGAGGGTGTATGAAGGTTCCTAAGAAGAGTTTGGACAGCCATTTTCCCAGAATGATATAGGATCCCCTGAATAAACAGGCGGTTGAAGAGGGACCATGTTATTATGATTATTATTAGTTTGATGTTGTTTTGTTGTTGTTATTGTTATTGTTATTGATTTAATCTTCTATTCATAGTCTTGGACTCATAAAAACTTAACAGTTCAAGTCCTAATCAAGAATCTAAGAGCTGTTAAGGTAACATCTGAGTATTTAGGCAGTTCTGAGTAAGGTGATTTTTCACATAGTCAGATGATGATGATGATGGTGGTGATGATGATGATGATGATTATGTTTTGTATGTATTCTGAGAGCTTATGCACCGGAGAAAAAAATTCTTGCATGTCTCATCATATTTGGCCAATGAAGCTGTTCTATTCCTATTCCTATTCCTATTCCTATTCCTATTCCTATTCCTATTCCTATTCCTATTCCTATTCCTATTCCTATTCCATTCCATTCCATTCCATTCCATTCCACTCAACTCTACTCTATCCCATCCCATCCTACAAGGAATGTGTATGGAGTCCTTCTCAGGTGCAGGGAACCAAGAACAACACAGTGAATTGCTCAAAGCAATTTTTTATTGCTGTTTTCCTATTGATAGGAATCAGACTAATGCACTATCAGAGGTGGTATTCAGCAGGTTCTGACTAGTTATGGAGAACCAGTAGCAGATATTTTGAGTAGTTTGGAGAACCGGCAAATACCACCTCTGAATGGAGATTGTACAGTATCCTTCCCCTACCATGACCACCAAGCCACGCCCACAGAACTGGTAGTAAAAAAATTGAATCCTACCACTGTGCACTATGGTATGCATACCCATTAGCTAAAAACAGTGAAGATTTATGCAGGATTTCTCCTGGGTCTCGTTCTGTATACCAAAGACTCAAAACGCGTTGGCCTTGTTGCAGCTCACTTCCACCACAATCCTGCTTTCACAAGGAATGTGCCCTGTTTTCACAAGAAGTGTGTATAAGCATCCTTTCACTGTACAGTTAATTCTCCATTGATTCCCTAGGCTCATGTTAAAATCTAGATGAAGACGGCCACAAGGAAGAATGGCTTCCATAGAACACTTTCAATTGCAGGAATACTCCACTGCTAAGGGGAATTTTGCTTTTGGGAAAATGTTGAATTTCTCCATTTCCTGAGGAAAAAATAAAACTTGGGGAAACCATAAATTTATCTGCACACAAACTGAGTGCAAGTTTTGACATGTTTGTGTTCTGTTCTTATCTAATAAATATTTAGACCACAGTGAGAGGGATAGAGCAAAAGAAATATAATCATTCAGAGTTGATTTGGATGCTGGTAGTCTCCGTTTCACTTTTTAATATTTTCAGGTAAAGAATAAAGCCATTTTGAGGGGTGTCTGTCTGTCTGTCCATCCATATCATTGATCATCTATCATGTCAGTTTTTCTATCTATCTATCTATCTATCTATCTATCTATCTATCTATCTATCTATCTATCTATCTATCTATCTATCTATCTATCTATCTATCTATCTATCTATCTATTTATCTATCGCTACCAATCTATCTATCCATCTATCTATTCGAGGGCTCTTAATACATTCACCATCCAAGGCTTGAGAAAATAGCTTTTGAAAATAGGTTTTGAGGGTCTTATGAGGGGCTAACAGAGGTAGGCCATTCTAATCTTCGAAAGGAGATTGTTCTTCACGACATAAAAAGCTAATCTTCTGGTCCCCACCACCTGACATTCTTTTGGCTGATAGGATTTTGTTGTTGGTCTGCATCGCTTTGGAAGAAATATGTTTGTAGCTGGATGACAACCGTTGAATTGGTGGTCCAGGACATAGACTAGAGAGCTTAGTACATTTGCTATCCCACTGTCTGTCTTTCACTTCTCTTATTTCAGCTAGTCATTAGAAATGGCAGGTAGTCTTCTTGACCCAGTTTATATTGATCACTTGCTCAACCTGGAGATCAGGTACCACTTTCCAAGAAAGAAATTATGTATCATGCTCATCTGCAGAGGAACACAGCAAGCTACATGGAGCAGTGCTCTCAGAATATGGGGACTTACAATTTCCTAAAGGTTTAAGATATTCTACACTTAGTATTTTTCTGCAAGTCACAGGCACTTCTGAATTTCTCCTAATATGTGCCATTTTAAAAAGCTGTTTTCCTTAATATAAACCATTGTGAGTTATTACTTAATATAACCTTTTCATCTATACTTTTCTTCAGTGTATAAATAATTTCAATGAGTGAAGAAATACATCACAAAATTAATGTGGATCCTGCCCAGGGCAATATACCTTTTCGCTGAAATTGCTTCTTCTTACAAGCTGTTCTGTCATATAAGTTTTTCCCCCGTGTAGAAAAAGCAACATATCGTTGGAGAAGGGGAAAAGCCATCTCTTTGGAATATATATTTTTGTTGCATAGAATGAATCAGTGGAAGAGTCTGTAAAATAATGGTCATTACCAATCATTTGGTAATGATTGAAGATCAAGGATACAGGGAGAGAGACACACACAGACCCAGAGACAGAGAGAGACAGAGAGAGAGAACAATTCTTTCTTTCTTTCTTTCTTTCTTTCTTTCTTTCTTTCTTTCTTTCTTTCTTTCTTTCTTTCTTTCTTATGCACAATTCCCTTCTCATTATTATGGGTTGTCTGTGTTTGCCTAAATCTTGTTTTTCTCTGCCAAAGACTTAGGAATTTGAAGGTTCTGCACAGTGTCTTAGCTGTTCTTCTTTGGACAGAAATATTTTCAAATATTAATACCTATTATTTATACTTTGATTTCTTTCAAATATTGATTTTTATTATTTATATTTTGAATATTTATTATTACTATTTTATATATTACTGAACAAAGAGCAACAAGTAGCTCTGGACTTATAACAGTTTGTTCAAAGTTACAAAAGCACTGAAAAAAGTGACTGTTTTTCACACTTACAATCCTTGCACCTTCCCCATGGTTCCATGATCAAGATTTAGATGCTTGGCAACAGATTCACATTTATAATGGTTAGTGTCCTGGGGTCATGCGATCACCTTTTGTGGCCTTTTGACAAGCAAAGTCAATGGGGAAGCCAGATTCGCTTAATAATTGTTACAAACTTAATGGCACTGATTCAGTTAACAAATGTAAAAGAAACCTTGTAAAATGAAGCAAAACTCATGAAACAAATGTTTCACTTAGTAAAAGAAATTCTGGGCACAATTGTGATTGTAAGTTGAGGACTACCTGTACCATATGTTACAGTTTTAAACAGAAGATGGAGAAAGAATCCATATAATATGGAAAATGCTTATTTATATTAATTTATATGCTATTCACTCCTAACAGTTATTCGGTCCAGACCAGAGGTCGTATTCAGCAGGTTCTGACCAATTCTGGAGAACCGATAGCGGAAATTTTGAGTAGTTCAGAGAATCAGCAAATCCCATCTCCAACTGGCCTCACCCCCATCTATTCTCTGCCTCCTGAGTCCCAGCTGATTGGCTGGATCTTCTTTTGTTGCCCTGCACAGGAGAATNTCACCCCCATCTATTCTCTGCCTCCTGAGTCCCAGCTGATTGGCTGGATCTTCTTTTGTTGCCCTGCACAGGAGAATGGAGATGGAAAGCAGGTTAATGGGGTGGGGAGGGAATGGGGATTTTGCAGTATCCTTCCCCTGCCATGCCCGCCAGGCCACACCCACAAGGCCATGCCACACCCATCAAGCCACACCCACAGAACTGGTAGTAAAAAAATTTGAATCCTATCACTAGTCCAGACCATATAGAAATATATGTCTCTACCATGTCAGGATTACGACATTTAACTCATAAAACATTTTGTATACATGTTTTATAGTTGTCATACTACTTTTTGGACTATAAACAACATGGATAAAATTCATAAGGGAACACACAATCAGCTGTTATTCTTACTTGCCATTTCAAGCTTGTGAAACATAATAATATAATTTTTATACTATTTTCAGAAAAAGTTGCTTTAATGGAAATCAGGATTATGCTCCTTTGGTTTAGAACATGTTAAACTCTTTGTTCAACAATTGGAAAACACTGTGATGTTTTTTCTTCATTTCTGTTAAGAAAAGTACAGTGCAACGTTTTTTAAAAATATTGCAAATAAAATCCTTGAAGATATCCAGGCCAAAAACAAGGAGAATTAATAATCTCTAAAATGTTCCTGCTGTTTCAGTCCATCCCACCCCAAAATAAAGCAGCTGTAGACATTTTGGCATCATTTGGCGCCTTTATAGCATATGGATGGATCTTTTTTGAATTAGATTTTGAAGTGACTCAAATTGAATTAGTTTTGCCACTGAATTTAGAACAGCAAACTCAAAACAAATCATCAACCTTTTGAATTTTGGATCCCCAAACAGAATTGAATCAGAGCTGATTTGCAGAATTATAAATATCAACATTTTAATGTGTAGTTGATGTGTCAAAGCAAGTTGCCAAAGGATCCTTCTTGTGCTGCCACTGCAATTTCAGAAAGAAATGGCATATGCAAATTACATTAAGAAGTTGGTATGGTAGAATCTGAATGCTTAGAGCTGAATCAATTCATGATTCATGTCATTTTGCTGAATTAGAGCCTTTCAAAGGTCATCAGGCTACAACAGTGAGGAAGTCTCAGATGAGTATCTACCAATAAGCGCTAAAATTATTGCCTTGTAAAA
>BHFT01019607.1:0-17697 GCA_004320025.1 Laticauda laticaudata
TTTTGAGAGCGGATAACAACGGATGGAACATTTTCTCGTCCACTGTGTCCTTTTTACATACTTTTTGCATCAGTCGGCCGATGTGACAGGGCCTTTATTTTCAAAGAGAGAAAACCTTCCGCTGGTGTCACAGCAGATTTAGCACCTAACCATTTATTTATTCAAAGCCATTAGGCTCAAAAACTGGGTTCCCTGAGTCAGCTCCAAGCACATTTAGTTAAGAAATCTATAAATAGAAGCAAGAAGCTGACTGATAAAATAAATCTTGGGTAAATATTCTAATTGTACCAGTTATTTCTTTGTTTATTTGGTCTTCAAAAGGCCACTCTTACTTTTCACTATGCAGTAATATGGCTACCTTTTGAATCAGCGGGCTTATTTACTTAAAATATTTATATAGCTGCCTATGTTATATAACAAACTCTGGGCAGCTACCATTCAAAGTTGCCTGAATCTGGCCAACTCAGGAGATGATTAAGCAAACTATGATTAAATGTGAATCCAACATGAATTTGCTCCTAAGAAATAGGATAACTTCACACAGAACAAAAAATCTTACCAGTGTGGTAGAATTTCCCAGAGAATCCCAGATTGAAAGTGAAATTGGGAACCAGGGCCCTCAGCTTGTTCTGAGTGTTTAAAAGAGCCTTGCAAGAAAAGAAGAGAGAAAGGCTGAGTGAAACCATTCAAACCAGTTTCTTAATCAACTCACATGATGTTAAGGGAATTCATACCTTTCTTAACAGTTTCTTTTATTACTTGTATTCAACTGCATAAACTGGAAGCTCAGAAAGTCCAAAAGACACAGCCCCACATCACCACCCATCTCCCACTTTCAGTTTTCCCAAAGCCAACATTTCCTGCTTGAAATATACCAGAGTCAGAATTCTGGGCCAGCTGAGTCTGCTTTCTTCTGGGTCTGGGTTCTGAGGAGATATTTCTTTGATCTTGAACTGCTCTGGCATTTTCTGGACTTGTGGCATCTTTCCTGGTCTACAGCTGTGTGAAAAAGTCCTGTACGCTTTCAGTTTTAAGCTGTATTTACATGTTTAATCAACTTTTCGCTCATAGAAATCACGCAAAATTCGTACTTTGATGAACATTTCTGTAGTCAGATTGAGATGCATATTTTTTATTAATATAACCAAAGTCTTTTTAAGGCACCACATTGTCACCAAAGATCATGTGCAAAGGCTTATAATAACAGTCTATGCCAAAGCGATGCCGCCTGGTGATCAGCAATAAGGGCCGGCCAATCTCATATTAGTAACCATGTTTGGTTTCCGAAATGGTCCTTTTCAGGGCCACAAACAATAAAAATGTTAACAAAACACTAGCATCGGCCTTAGTAACTGCAACATGTATGCTACTGGGTATGCATCAGTTAATCTGTTTTCATAGTCGTTGTAAGCGTGCATTGTAAGCATGCAAGAAAATTCACAATCCTCATCCAAACAGCACCAAATTGCAAAAAAGCTTATGCTTTTCACTTAAAAACCACCAGTATTTATTTAAATATAACAATATTCGCATATCAGTTAGCATAAAATATCATAAAATCAATGGCCTACCCAAAAAATGTCATAAGCCATAAAGTGTAAAGCATCCAGGACTTTTTCACACAGCTGTATGCATTCTGGACATTTATGACTCCAGTTACTGCACTTTAAATTGTCTCCACAATCATTCTGGATACCTTTTCTATTTTCAAAAGTTTGCTATTTTGAAATCAAACATGACTGTTTTGGACTTTTTCAACAGCTGGCATATTAAATGTACACTGGTAATATCTTGGTTAATTTCCAAAAAATATGCACAATCTAAAAATGAAAGGAACCAAATGCCCAACGTCACTGAGTTTCATAGGTGGGTTTTGGGCATGTTTTTTCTATGTCTGAGCTCAGCATTTGACAATTGCAATTCTGCTGGCTCTCCAGAGTCAAAATTGTAATAATTACGATCCACATTCTGAATTACTAATTGAGCTCCATATAGTCCTCTTAGGACAGGGCTCTCAAACTCCTGGCCCATGAGCTGGAGGCATCACGTGATGGCCACACCCACGCCTGGTTTAGTGAAGGGAAAAAAGTCCCAATACATCATGTGATGCCGCCATAATGATGCAAATTTGACACTCCTGTCTGTTTGTGGATGTCTGTTTGTGTATTGTTTGTTTAAGGGTAGACAATTGTCTCATTCTTTAAAACACTATTTCCACTGAGTAATACATATATAGCACATATACATAAAATTTCTAAGCAACCGCATTTGACTAACATCCCTTTTGGTACTTGGCATCTTCATTCTGTGTTACTGAGTCCTGACATTCCAAAGCATCTGGGAAGGGATGCCTTCAGAGAGAAAGATAATGCTAAGCAGCTCAGCAAAGCCTAACTTGGGTTACTATAACAACACATGTCAGTTGATAACTTCAAAGCATTCCCATGTCTCAGGAAACTGCTCTTTCAAGGGTGTCTCTTCATGTAATATGTTTCTCAAGATCGGATCTCAAAATATCCACAAGCTTGATAATCAATCACCATCAATAAAAGGCAGAAATATTTTTTCTGCATTTTTTATAAATGCTATTTGCAGGTACTGTTTATCTTTCTTCTTACACTTTAGAATATTGAAAACAAATCCACGCTTATAAATTGATTTGAGATATAACTTTCCTAAACAATATTTATCAGATGCTTCTAATTTCTTTGTCACAGCAGGAAAGTACTTCTAGGCAATGCTTCATACTTTCTTTTAAACTTTATTATGCAAATATATTTGTTCCTATAATTACATAACTATTTTATTTCTGAAAGTTATAACCTCATACATATTTCCCTGTTTTTATTCTTTTTTAAGAACTTGCATGGGTTGAGTGAGAGCAAAGATCCCTATGTTTTTGTAACATCTGATTTGCTCATCGTGTAGTTCAATTTTATTGACTCTTCCAAGACTTTATTTCAGGGTTTGTGTGAATATGAGATGAAATGTCCCAGCAAGCAGGTTTTTGAAAGCAAGAAGACAAGAATATTCCTGTTGAGCTTCTGGGTACATTGACCAACCCCCTTTGCCCAGTGTGATTTCCTTCTCTTCAGGAATGCAGGAGAAACGATCTCAGTCTTGAAAAATGTACCCAGAAATTAAAAAAGGAAAAGAGTTGTATCTTTCTTCTTTTCACTTTTTAGGCTAAAACTGGCACTCAAACAAAATACTTGTGGGAGATATGAAATCTATCAAGCAATATACTCATTCTTCAGGAAAGAGAGAAAGGCAGTTTGACATCTTATTTACTTCCCACCTTCTTCAAATTAAAGCAACAAGATGAATTACTGATTGATTACTAATTACTAATTGTGTACTGATTACTACACACAAAACATGTTCTAAAAATAATATGTAAGAGTGATGGCAAGTTGCACATTCTGTGCTCCTGTAATCATTTGGATATTCTGGCTGAATATCACCTTTTCCTTTACAGGGCTCTAGAAATTTGGTCAAAACTATTTCCAAAATATGGGAGATTTCACTTAGCAAATTCCCATTTCACACCAATTTCTTTGGGGTTTTTTCTTTCAATTCCATTTTTTCTCTCTCAATCTTTTCAAATGTCAGATAATAAAAAAGACAAAAGCAATACAAGCAAATTAAATGTATGCATATTCTTCCAACTTGCTCAGCGTACACCAGAAAATTATTTTAACAAAATGATTTGGAAACAAGCAGCTGAATGTATCACACAGAATCTAGATTTGACAGTAAGTTCATATACTTACATTTTGGAATTGATCTGCAAAAAACATGACAACTATTTTGACACTGGGAAATGTTCCTCTACTGCACCTCTCATTTAAGAAGTCAACGAACTTGTAAGATAACCTTTTGTTTTTTGTTTTGAAAAAAGAAGTTAATCTTTCCACATTGGCAGAGATTCTCTTTCAAATGCATAAAAGTATTATCTTCTTAGCATCAAATCCATTAAACTAATGTCAGATTTATGCTCCATTTCATGCTGCAACTGATAAACAAAGTGTATGTTTTACAATGATCTCATCTGAGTCTTTCTGTAATCACCAGAGAAGCTTTGCAAAGGGAGGTTAACTTCTATAATTCCACACATAACTGCCAGTGAAGCTCTGAGTTTCATCCTTGGATGGGATCCCATCATGCAACAATTTGGAATAAAGAGTCATAGAAATGTGTGATAAAAAGAAAAACAATTGATCAATAACCATCACTTAAAAGAGGTTGGAAATCAGCAGGATTTCTAATTTGAGCTTATGCTCTTTGGGTAAACCCAGGGTTTTAGTTAGGATTTTCCACGCTGGCAAGTTCTCACCACTTTTGCATGAGGGCATTGCAGGCTCTGCCTTTCTCACGACATTCATTTGTTGTGCCACTCTTGTGTACAGGACTACAATCACTTTAGTGCTCTTTATGCATGGACTTTTCTGACTTCTCAAGCATGCACCACAGTTTTATAAGAAAGAAAGTCTTGTTTTTCCTTGTGTACCGAACTTTTGGGAAAGAGAAAACAGCATAAAACCCCTCTTCTCCAAAACACAGTGCAATGTCACTATTAAAATGAAACCCTGCTCCACTGAGTATACCATTTTCTAACTACTTGGAAGACGCACACTATACTACTTTCATTACTTCTTCTGAAAGGCAGAATTCTTCTGAATTCAGAATTCTTCTGAAAGGATCAGGCAAAGCTGACCCTTATCTCTTCTTCTGCAATTTAGCAAGGGCTCATAAAAGGGATTAAAACAAAACAAAATACACATCACTAGCAGGATTGACCTGACTATCTTGTTTATGGGCTCTTGTATTATTCAGTCAGGAAATATATCCAGATTATTCTATTCCTATCTTTTTGAACAGAAGCCCATTTTTATGGGAAGCTGCATTAAAATTACTACTATTTAAAAAACAGTAATTGAAACAGGCTCAGCTCTTATGAGATGTTATTATGAAACAAATTCTTAAAAGTGCACCACAAGCAATTATTTAAAAGGGCTTGAACATCTCAGTTTAAATGAACTCCAGAATATGCTGCTATGTAAATATTAATCAGCTCTATCAGATGAATAATTTTTCAAACTACTGTGAAATTTTTAACCTCATACTCTACTGAGACTTAGATAACTTTCTTTAAACCCAATGCTATATATTGATTAAGTAGAAAAATCCAGTGGGCTTATTCTCCTAGCAAATTTATTATGATTTTATCTTACTGTACTTAAAATTTAAATACCTAAGCCAGGGGTTCCCAAACTTGGCAACTTTAAGACTTGTGGACTTCAACTCTCAGAATTCCTCCTCCAGTCATGTTAGCTCAGGAACAACACTTGACAACAATTTGGAAAATGGGCAATACATTTCATCCACACTGCCATCTCTTACCAAATGCATGCTGAATTAGCAATTGTTAAATACTGCTGTCAGCCTAGCTCTACTTTCCTCCTGAGGATTGTTAAGTTTGAATTTGTAATGCAACAAAGAATGAATTTAGCAAACCCATCACATAATTGGAACAAAAGATAAATGTAGACTGTTATGATAGCAAATCTTGTGATCTCTTCTTCAATGTAGGATAAGGATTAGGGGCAACAGTTTTAGAACAAAAGACATTTGATCTTTCATTTCCCTCAAATTGATGATCTCAGAATTTAGAGAAAGAAAAAAGCTATTTTACAAAGAATTAGTATTTTACAACAACAAAAAAGATCTGCAATTCTCACGTGTTTAACAGAAACAGTGAGAATCTATATCCTTTTGAATTTACTTGGAGTTTTGACAGTTATTTACTTTATATTCCCATCCACTCTGTTCCACATTACCTCTACATCAGACATCTTCATGCGTGTCCCTTCTTTGCCCACAAAGATATCATCAATGTCCACAAGGATGTAGCGGTCAAGGGTCAGACAGAGACGTTTGCCAGTCAGATAAGCAATAGCATCAACAAAGATGAGCTTGTGCAGCCAGAAATTGAGATTGTTACCAAAAAGAACCCTCTGGATACCATCGTGGAGACCAAGATCCTGTACCACTGTGGCATGCAGAGCTCTGTGCGTAGTCAGGTGAGGGATCGACTCAGATGACTTGGTGCTGGCCATCAATACAGGCTCATAGGTTGTGTGATTTGACTGGAACACTGTCCAATCGTCCCCAGGCAGAGGGCCCTGTTCCACTTCATTAGCCTGGGTAACATACAGAAGTGGGGCACTGGGATTGATGTGATAATCTCGCAATCCTAAATTGGAATGTAGGAAGAGAGGAAAGCCTTTGAGCTGAGCACTAAGTAAGCTGTTCTCATTTGCCTTGAAGAAACCAATGATTCCTACTCCGTATTCCACACAGTATTTATCCAAAAGATCCCTGTTCCAGGTATCCAGGTTCACATATTTAAGGATATTCTCATAGATAATAAGAGCATAGCGACCATGGTCCTTGTCCATTAGAGTGGGCATGTCTCCCTTTCCAGGAGCAATCTCTGTCCTGTATTTAAACCGACTAGATTCTAAGATGGCTACAATCTCTTGACCCAACTGGGAATAAATGCTTTCCACAAAAACTAGCACCACAGGGTCTGTGCGTGAGTTGTCAACTGATTTTGTAAGCCTCCAGCTTGCCTGGGGCTGGATGAGGATCCTGTGTTGATTACTGCAATCGCTGAAGGGAAGAGGGGGTGGTTCCTTGATTTTGGGACTGTTCGTGACATAGTAAGCCAGGAAGCACATGGAGACCAGGCTGAAGGCAATAAGCAGCAGAATCAGTCTGTGGAGCTCCAACTGTCGCACATGCCTCACCACTTTCCACAGCTGAATCATGATGAGGTGGGTGGCTTAACCTTGCCTCAAGTTTGGCACCTATCAAGCTGCCTTGGTGTCTCCAGCGCCATCACCAGAAGAGCCAGTGGCAGCTCAATGAAAAGAAATGTAGGCTGCAGAGAGGAAACAGGTCTAAGTGAGCAGCTGCAAGACTAGATCCCCAGTGATCTGCCATTTATCTCAAGTGACCATGACCTTCAATTCCCATTGCTCCCTTGAGCACTTCCTCCCTTTTCTTTCTTTGCTGGCTGAGAAGAGTCCTAAGAAGCAAGGAGGCTGCATGCACTTGTAAGGAAAGTATGGGCTCTCCAGAAAATGAAGTAGTGCCACCAACTGATGAGCTTGCCAATCACATGGTTGTTATTCTGAATTCGCAACCTGCAATAAAAGAAAAACCCAGATAAATTTAGGCATTCTAGAAAGATCAGTAAGTGCTACAGTGAAATGCCTATGATGACCTATTAAAATCACACATTGCTTCTGACATTATCAATAGAGATAAGTGGGACTTACATAGAAAGCTCAGCATTCCAATCTGCTACCCCGAATTTCAGGAATTTCTATTTCATGTCTCCCCTACCTATTATTTCTAATACCCTTTGAGTATGTTCAATTCTTCCTGGACTTTTCTGTGTTTCATTTTCCCTTTCAAGGTTTCTTCCTATGTTTCTGTTCCTACAACCATCACATTATCTCCCCCTTGTTTTTCAATAATCCTCTTTGGTTTCCTTGATATCACAATTCAGCTGGCTATTTGCATATATGAGGTGAACTGGGAAATCATGCCTCTGTTGTGCAAGTAAGTGTACTCAGAGCAACTCAATTCCATGCTTCTGGTGTAAAAATACTTTTTAGAAGGTCCTTTAATGAACAAGGAAATATGTATACAGCTAGACCTCAGCTTACAACCATAATGGAGCCTGCTCATTATGGGCCTAAATTGTAACTGTCATAACATGGGTCATCATATGATGGACCTACTTTTAAAACCCCTTTCTGCAGTGGCTGTTAAATGAATATGACAGCTATAACATATGAGTGCTGCAGTGGGTAAGTGAACTAGTTGTTTACTACTGGTGTATTTGCCAAAAACGAGAAGTAAATGACAGTTTTTGGCAAAAATGTTGTAAATCACAGTGATGTGACTTCAGGATACTGCCAAAATGTCGGTCAGTTGCTAAGTGTGCCACAATGCAGTCATGAGACCAGGGACACCTCTTGGAACTGGAACATTGGCATATGGAGGAGGGGGCATAGTGTAACTTTGAACGGGTGAAGGACTTGAAACATCAAGGACTACTGTTCCTTATTTCTGTTCCTTATCTCAGAGAATTACCAGATTTTCCACGCTGATATAGTGTTGTTTTGTCATCTGAGTTGCTCTACATTCACACTATCAAGATTAATTTTGTTTTCCAAAATAGTTACCATCGTAAACTCAAACAAAAGCAAATGAGGAACTCTAGAATATCATCATTACAATATAGGAATAAAACTCATTGGTGTTATTTGTTTGAAAACAGAACGTGCACCAGTGCATTTATTTGTGGAATGACATAATCACACAAATGATACAATATGTAATCTTCGTGGTACCACAATGATATTGCTGTCCTCTGAGAAATAACAGAATATTTTTTCCAGCAAAAGTCTGTTAAAATGAGATTTCACTCTTATTTTTTTCCTTAGATTTTTAAATTAACATATCATATAATTAATTCATCTAGGCTTCGGTGAATAAGTTAAATACTAGTAGTGTCTATGGAGATTCTCAGTCATCCAGGTCATGGATTCAGCTCTCAGAACTGAAAAAGCTTCTTGGATGAGAAACGAAATGTCTTCAAAGAAAAAAACCAGAAAGTCCAGTTGCCTCTTGAAAAAGCACCTTTGGGGAAGAAGGCAGAGGCTCCTCGTTGACAGACCGGAGATCATGACTCTCTGCGGCTATGGTCCGTGCTTTTTCATTGGAGAGCCCCGATCATTACGATTAGGGGCTGAGGCTGCCTTGGAGGGACGGCGGAGTAAGCTGAAGCCACAAGCCAGGTTGAGGGGAGCCGCATCTCCCCCCACTGGGCTTGGTCTTTTTCCCCCCAAAGATGACTGTAGCAGTGGTTTAAAATGGCCACCCCAAAGAGGAGGACTCAGCTGAATTAAGATTTGTGCAGGAGGGAAAAAAGAGGTGGATAACATCTGAACCAGGACAACTGGGCAATACAACTAAACAAAAGTACCCCGGGATTAAGGTAACATGGACATGGCAGTTTTTAAGAAAGAAAGTGAGCAGCGAAATTACAAAGGGACAGATAAAAAAAAAAGAAAATATTTTTGACAGCTAAGCGGGGCTTCGAACCGGGAAAGGAAGAAGCTGGAACTAAAGATTTAATTAAATTGGACTAAAATATTTTGGGAATAAACAGGCATAAAATAAAGCCAGACTAAGATTGTCAAAAAATAATAATAATAAAGTTTACAAATTGGAGACTGGACTGTGCTGGAATACTGAGGTTTGAAAAACCCTAAATAAAAAAATAGGGGGAAAAAGGTGAAGACTTTGTAATAATGGAGAATGCCACCTTTTGACAATAAGGGAAAGTATCCTGTTTCTGAATGAACTTGTGTGGATATAACATTAAAGAAATATTGAAACAAAGTAAGAATCTTAGAATGTGAAAGCAGGACCAGAATAAAAGAAAAAAGCAAGGAAAGACTGACTGTGGGATTGATTGATGTTTTTTGGTATAGACCCTGGGTTGGAATAATTGAGAACGTCAGAAAATTGAAAGAAGAAAAAAGAAAAGTAAAAAGTGTTTTCTTTGTGGACTTTAACAATCAAAAATATAAGAATGTGTAATGATGATATCTCTTCGGAATTAAATGGAACTTAAAAATATGAGAGAATTACTACAGGAAAGAGGCGAATCACTTTGCTCTGAGTTAGAAAAAAATCGAAATGTCAATTGAAGAACAAGAAAAAAGAGCTTCAGAGGAGGAGTCGTCGACTCAAGGAGAAGACATCTTAAATAGACAATTAACACAAAGAACACTACAAAGAAGTGGGGAAAGAAGGAAAATTAAAAAGCTGAAATTTAAAAAGGCAATCAAAAGGGGAAGTACCTGTGAAATCAGGAAAGGCAGAAAGACCCAGCAGAAAAGGGGAAAGGAAGATATCAAGAAAGAGAAGGATATAAACTGGAATGAGAAAAGATATGGGGAAAAGAGGGGAAGGAGAAGCAGTAAGAAACAGGTGCATGAAATAAAGACATACGGAAATAGTAAAATGTTGAAAAGAAATAATTTTTTTCAGAGATAATGGTTGATGAATTAAAAAGGGGATTCTGCAGGGTGACAATTGGTAATAAGAATATTTTCTGCAATTAAAAATATTTAGAAAATAGGGTAATATAGATACTGATAACTCTTATTAAAAATCAAGGGGGGGACATATGCTGTGGTATCCAAGTGAAAAGATGTAATGATTATTATTGTAACTTCTGAAAAATAATGGTTTATTGGAATTAAGACGAGGGAATAAAAGGTTTTTTTTTAATCATTGAGGTGTCACACTCAAAACAGTAAAAGGGGGAAAACCTATACTTCCTTTTTTTTTTAGTGTTAAAATTTGTGTTAATCTAGAATTTATAAAAAAATGTGTAATGGAAAGGGAATAATGACACTAAAGAACAACTAAATTAATAAGTTAATATAGACTATTAAAAGCAAGGAGAGACATTGGAAACTTTTTATTATTATTATCATTATCATTATGCACATATTGTTTATCTTTATTTTTAAAATAAATATTAAAGGATTATATTTGAAATAATTGAAATGAAACAAAAAGATGTTTCGATTGAGATTAATGAAAGAGGCTAGAATTAATGTGCCTGTTTCTCTCCTTACTGAAAATTTGGAATGGAAAAGGTAATAATAGAAATTAAAGTATGCATATATCAATGTGTAATTGCTATCATATTTGTATGAAAGGTGATGAATCGGAAACATGTTGTCCAGTAAAAAGAGATTTTTGTTTTTAATGTGAAAAACTGAATAAAGTTTGTTTTTTTTAAAAAAAAAGCACCTTTGGGTTAAATACTAGTATAAAATCTTTAAATTGTAAAACAAACAATTTAATAAGTACAAATTGTTGGAAATGCTCGAAAGAGAAGTGTGGCAATAGAAAACAGTCAAAGAAAACAAGGTAATATTTTTCAAAGTATTAAAAAACAGCAACTCTCTACTTTATGCCTCACTTCTCAAAGATGCCAAAGTACACAAAATTAAGAAAATCTTATCAGAAACAGATGTCCTGTGCCCTCAAAGCAGAGACTCACATCAAGTTTGTAAGCAGAGACCAATTCTGTTTAAGAGAAATATTCCATTTTACTTATTCAGCTATCTCCACTCTAATGGCTAAGTGTAATACAGTAATTTTTAACACAATTATTTAAAGAATTTAGAGGAAAATTTGCTTCGAGAGTGTCAAGTTATGTGTGGGGAAAATGTTACTTTTCATTCCTTTAAGACACCACAACCGTTTTAAATATGTATTTATAGACCAAGTGTAGTTTTATGGGCTAGTAGTCTTACTGGTAAACAATTTTATGGGCTCGTAGTAGTCTTACTGGCAAGTACTATCGATTTTAGTCTTCACTGGAAGAAAGAACTAATCTGATCACCACTTAATGTTTCTTGCTATATCTGCCTAGCTAAGAAACTTTCTATAGCAAATAAATGAAGCCAGGAATCTCATAACTGCTCATATTTAGGAAATTCTCTTTCACAAAATTAAAATCTAACTAGTAAACAATATTTTATTTTATTTATGCAAGTTGTTCTCAACTTATGACAACTGAACCTGAAATTTTGGTCATTATGAGAGATACCCAAATGGCTCATTCAGCAACTTGCAATTTCAGTTCTCCCCACTGAGGTATTAAGCAACTCTTAATGTCTAAGGAAGTGGGAGAGGCCGTGAGCGGCTTGGCACCCACCAGCATACAGAAACCTGCCGTGGGTTAGGAAGCCTCGGCTGGCTAGACTCACTTCTGTGGGCGCCTTCTCCCAGACCTACCACTCTCAAGACACCAGGTCCTCCTCCTTGCTGCATTACTCCTGGGGCATTCTCTCAAGGTTGGCCAGAAAAAGCTAGCGGAGACTATCTTCTTCAAAGCTAGAGAGGTTCTTTTCATTTCTTGAGAAATGTTGCCTTTCTAGCCATGAGGAAGGTTGCTTCACTTAGCTTTCTAGCTGCACGTTGCATTGTCTGGGCATGCCTGTCAGCTGCAGGTAAAGGAAAATGGACTCAGGTGTGGTGGGATTAGGGAGAAAGCCCAGGCTTCTCAGGAGTGGTGGAGCAGGTGAGAAGATCTGTATGCTAGTGGACCTGGTCAGTTGAGGCCTACTGACCCACTTAGGGTGAGATGCAATGCTCCACTGGTTGTAGAGGTGGGCACACCTTCTAGTGCCCAAATATTGATCATGTAACTGCTGGGGTGCTACAACAGTTGGAACTTCAAGTAGGGATCATACATTTCTTCATTCAGCACTGTGGTAATTTTGAACAGTCCCTGAACAAATAGTCGGAAGTCGAGGAGTACCTGTAGTTATAATTATTTATAGTTAATTTCATTTAAAATATTTATGTAGCTTTTCTACTTTTACAGCATTCAAAATCAATTCACAAAAATAATTAAATTTGGAAATGAAGCAAATCTATATAAAGAAGATCAAATTGTCAGATATTCAAGCCTGTCATAGAAAACAGATGAAACAAACTGCCTAATAAATCTTCATCACCTCATGGTTTCTTTCAACTTTTGCCTCATAAAGATTTTTCCTGCAAATCAAAATACAGAATTCTAGGGCCAGTTCCATGCTCATCAGACACACATCTGCTGTTCAAAAGCAAACAAATGTGCAAAGCTGTCGGACTAGTTCGGTCAAATCAAGAACCAACAACACCTAGTGACAACATCAATTTGTGTCCAAGGACAACTCTTCATAGAAATGTTTTGTTCCAAGAATGCAAGCACAAGCAAGTATTGTACACACATGCATGCATACACACACATAGACACACACCCTTCATCAGACTGCCAGCCTTTTGAGAGGTTGACTCATCAAGGCCTTGTCAGCTGGCCCAGAAGTGATGGGATGGCATCAACAATCTAAATTCTAGTGAAATGACACAATGAACTATGATGCCTCGCAGCAAAATAGTCTATGACTAGACTTCCTGAAGGCTCTAAGCAATCCTAAGAAGTCCAGATCTTCACGTGACCTGCTTGCTTAGCTATTTGAAAGCCAAGACTGACTAATTTTATATGAACTACAGTATTCTGAGTTCCTTCAGAATTGGGAGAGTTTTGCAGTACTATAAGAATTCAGCAGAATACTCTCCCCAGCCAACGAGCTAATGTATACAAATATTTGTAAATGTTAGTCAGCTGGGTCCTGAAACTGCAATTAAGTCAACCTTCACAGCAGGTCTAAGCTATGTTTTTATTCCTCTAACACTTTTTTTTTATCAACACCACATTAATACTAACCACCCTATCTAAAATGTCTAGAACCTAATCAATTATCTCCAACGGTGTTGAAAAGTTGCGGATGTTATCTCAAAAGACCCATTCCGTAATCTTGGTATGGAAGATGAGTTTAACTGCCAGAAGATTGGTGAGGACAAATGCTCCTCATTTTATCTTCAAAGATAAAAACAAAAGAGAACCAGTGCAGATTAGTCAGCCTCACATCAATATCCGGCAAAATTCATACTTTAGCAAAAGCCTGTGTGTACTTTTCTTTTTTAAAATAATTTTTATTGAAGACATTTTTAATAAAGTAAAAACCAAATAAAGATAATAAAAAGAGTAAAACATGAAAAAAGAAAATAGGAAAATGGGGGGGGGGGGGGANAGGGGGGGGGGGGGGGAGGAGGAGAAAAAGGAGAATAAAAGAATTTTCAATCCTAGAAACCACAAAATCATTTTACTCTTTTTCAGCAACAAAGTCCGACTTAAGGAGTTTCCAGTGACTGATAAATGTGGTTGATGATCTTTAATCAAACAATTCAATTTTGACAGTTCTGCTCTGTTTCTGTAACCCTTACCAACTTTTCCTCCATTATGGGTATTTTAGAGTCTTTCCATTTGGGCTCACAATTGTGTCTCACAATAGTCATCAGATATAAAACTAATATTATATGGCTCTTTTCTAAAGAACAAGCAATGTTCAAAGCAACTTGATCTTTTTTGGATTAAAAATTACCAGTTTAGTTTACCGTGGGATGTAGGTGGGAACCTTGACTTCAGTAAGACAACTAATAGAATTTATACACCCTGAAAGAGAAGACGGCAAAATGTGGGCTGAATTTCGCTACTATTATCTGGATGCAGAGCTGGATGAATCTAATGACTGTCTAGTATAACAGTGGTGTCATGTTAAGCTAGAAGGAAGGATTCAGTGACATAGAATTGACATTTTGTTGGACATAGAACGGACAAATGTTCTGGACATTTTGCTGTTCAACATAATTTTAAATGAGGGATAAGAAAATATTAGAAAATACGATTAATCTTAAATGACAGTAACAAGATTCAGGAAATAGCAAATATATTAAGATCCTCCTGAATTTTGTTAAAAATATATTTGTTAAGGTATTTGGGAAAGCACAGAAAATGGCTACAACACAACTTCAGCTTTCTTTCTTTTTTTTCTGGTAGACATATTTCAAAGTATCTACCCACCATCATATTTTGTAAGAAAGCTTCTGAGGTACACATTGGGGAATTGTTTGAAATCGGGATTATTCCTGAAACTGGCATTTAGCTTCTCAGTGTGGTCTGGCACTTCTCATTTTTTTAATTGCACCAGCATATTTCACAGTACATTATTAACCATAATGAACACAGTCATCGTTGAGCCTTAACAAGCCTTATATTCATTTTATTCAGCTGAGAATAAAAAGTGTATGAAATTTCATTCTCATCACTAAAGGCAGGAAAAAAATGACTCCCTTTTCTTTGTGAATACATGGAAATATTTTGCCTTGCCACCAAAATAAAGAATCCTTTAGTAGAAGATTTTGATTTCAAATTGTAGAATGTAACTTTAATGTTAGGCTCAAATTAAGAACTAGACGTGGATAATTTGAGATGTTCTGTATAATAAACAGTGCATACCATGCCAGTCTTCCTTAGCAGTCTCCACCAAGGGAAAAAAATACTAAGATACTGATCCTTGGTCCCATTCTCCACTAATTCTTCTTTTTTGCTCTCAAGATATTTCAGCCAAATGTCCCTGGCCTTTCCCTGATCGATGCTTATCCTTGAATACCAGGACAAAACATTATCTCATCCAATAGCTACTGGGACGATTTTTCTCCGTTAACCAGTTTTCTGGCGGCAAAAGGAATAGGCAATTATATGCATGGTATGCAATATGAGCTTAGGGATTATTGTAAAAATCATGTAAGCATTTAAGGGACGTGAGGCTAAAATATATAAAGAACAGTTAATGGAGTTGAGAATGTCAAGTTTGATGAAAAGGACTAGGGGTGACATGATAGCAGTCTTCCAATATCTCAGGGGCTGCCCCAAAGAAGAGGGAGTCAAGCTATTCTCCAAAGCATCTGAAGGCAAGACCAGAAACAATGGACAGAAACTAATCAAGGAGAGAAGAATCTAGAGCTAAGGAGAAATTTCCTGACAGTTAGAACTATTCATCAGCGGAACAATTTGCCTCCAGAAGTTGTGAATGCTCAAACACTGGAAGTTTTTAAGAAGAGACTAGGTAACCATCAGTGGTTATCCAATGGTCTAGGGCAGTAATGGCTAACCTTTTCGTTGTCGTGTGCCGAAAGTGTGTGTGTACATGAGTGTGCATGCATGAATGCGTGCCTGCACCCATAATGCACTGGGTGTGCGACCTCCCCACCCCTGCACATGCACGTGTGACCCTCCCGCACACACCACACACCTCTGTGCATGTGCGTGCATCTCCCCCATATGCCCCGCCCCTGCGCATGCACAGCAGATACCCAATGATCAACTGGCTAGCGGGAGGTGCGCGCGCATGCACAGTGGACCTGATCAAGGTGACAGCTCGCATGCCGGCAGAGATGGCTCTGCGTGCCACTTCCGGTACATGTGCTATAGGTTCACCATCACGGGTTTCCTGCCTAAGCAGGGGTTGGACTAGAAGACCTCCAAGATCCCTTCCCACACTTATTCTATTCTATTTTATTCTATTCTATTTAGATGGTGCAGTTTTACTTTACTAGCGTGAGAAGGATTTAAATAGAAATGTAGATTAGAACAGACATCTGGAAAGTTATTTTAATGCAGGACTCAAAGGTGATTCCTTCATGATGGAGAACTTATTTCACTTATCCTCTTTGCAGAAATCAAGAGAACCAAAAAATCATTTTCCTTTTAAAACTAACTGACATTTGATAAATGCACTTAAGCTGTCAATGCCTGGAGAATGAATGTTACACTTCACAGCAGAGGTCATCTCACAGCAAGGGATACTGGAGGCCCTGACCTCATTTGAGATTTTACTAGTTCTTAGAATTCTAACAAATCAACCCAACAAAGGCCAACTAAATTATCAAATACATTTTAGTCATAGTTGGCCATTTAGATGCTATGATTTTCTTGATCGGTGACAATTTGCTCTTCAAAGTTTGCTTATTACCAGGTCCAGGGAGTTAGCTTTGTAAAGAAAAAAACCACAGAATGAGAATGTAGTTTAATGCTTTATAGAACCCGATGGCTCAAACATGGCTGAATTCCACGATTATGAATTGCTATTTTGATAATTCCTTATGTGGTAAATGTCATCAATAAATCTTAAGTTGTGGAATCATATGGTTGGAAGGGATTTCGGAGAGTCTTTATACCAATCTGGACAAATGGTTGTCCAATCTTTTCTTGAAATTGAGCAATCTCCAGCAATTGAGCACCAACTCCCAGAAGCAAGCTGTTCCACTGATGAATTGTTCTTACTGTTAGGAAATTCCTCCTTATTTCCAGGTTTGATTTTCCTCTGACAAGGTTCCACCCATTGCTTTTTCTCCTGCCCTTAGGTACTAAGGAAAATAAATTGAACTCCTCTTCCCTGTGACAGCCCTTTAAGTATTGGAAAGCTGCTATTCTGTCTCCCCGAGCCTTCTCTTTATTAGAATAAGCATACCTAGTTGCCTTAGCCGTTCATTGTATGAGCTAGCCTCTAGCCTCATCATCTCTGCTCTTCTATGGCCTCAGCCTCATTTTTGAATCATGGTGACCAGAACTGGATGCAGTATTCCAAGTGTGGTGCCACTACTGCAGTATAAACCGGTACTGTTACTTTCCATGACCGTATACTGTCGATTGCCCTAGCACCGCGTTGGCTTTTTTGGCAGCTGCTGTACACTGCTGGCTCATACTTCAGTGGTGATCGTATCACAACACCTAAATCCTTCTCACAGTTGCTACCACTGAGCCAGGTACCTATTTGGTTTTTCCTGCCTAAATGCAGGACCTTATTTTTCTTACCACCGAACTGAATCTTGTTGAATAATGCTCAACTCTGTCAAGATCCTTCTGAATCTTGTGTCTACCTTCCGAGTGTTGGCAATTCCCCCCAGCTTGGTATTGGTATATACTTGGTATATACTGCATCCTTTCTCCAAATAGATGTAGCTCTATTGTTGCAACTTGGTGAGTCCAGTTGTTCAGCCAACTGCACATCCATCCAGTGGTGGTACTGTCTATTCCATATTGTTCTATCTTAACAAGAGATAGTGTCAGGCGGAGCTCCATTCAAAATCCAGGAAAGAAATACTTAGTCTCTTTAGTTTAGAGAAAAGATATCTTTTACT
>BHFT01019608.1:0-15067 GCA_004320025.1 Laticauda laticaudata
GAAGATGTAGAGTAGGTTCTATTTCTCGCTTAGCTTCTTCTCTCCCTGCGCAACGGCAACCCGTTATCAAAATATGCCAAGGCCAACGGACAGAGGCCCGCATCATCACCTGAAGATCCCACAGGATCATATCCCACAACTTTTCTAATTGAAGTTGTCATTTGAAACTATGGCGCGTGGGACATTTCCGATCACTTTCTACATGTGAATTCGCACCTAATTTCTCAGATCAGAATTTCTTTTGGTTGTACCACTTCACTTTCAGTTAAAAGATATCTTTCTCGAAACTAAGAGTCTAAGTATTTCTTTCCTGGATGTTGAATGGAAGCTCCGCGCTGACATTATTTCGATTTCATCCACCTGCCCACCGGGAGAGAATACCCAATTTTCTTCTGAGGGGGCCTGGACATCATTGTCATCTTCAAATAGCGACCAGGAGGATCTGGGAAGCCATTGGAGTGCAGAAAGATTCTTTGCGGCTGCAGGAAGCCCAAGTCGCAGCAGAGCTCAGTCTGGAAGAGGATCCAGCTGTGAAGCCCAGATGGTCAGTGGGAGTTTGGTTGGGAAAGATCCGGAGAAGGACACCCCCCCGGGGTCACAACTACCCGCCCGGCGTGGAAAAGAGGAGCCTGGCAAAGAAGGAAAGAGGGGAACTCTATGCTGGATCAAGCAGGAGACTCCTGAATGAAAGCCTTTGAACACCTCAAGCTTCCACGCAAAAGGTATGAAGGGGAGGGGAAGAAGCCCCAGCCAGGAGAAGCAGAGCAGCTCCCTCTCCCATAAATCAACCCGACAGCCAGCAGCCCCGGGGCTTCAGCGGGAGGTGTGATCCTAGAAGGCAGTAGAGCTCTAAATTGGGCTGCCTCCGTAGAAGTAAAAATAAGAGGGCGATCCCAAAGCACCCATGGGATTTTTCCTAAAGTCGAAAGAGGGAAAACCAGAGGTCGCCCCTCCGCAGGAGAGAATCAGAAGCCCCAGTGGACCCCGTGAGGAAGAGGATTCTGACTTGGAAGACGACTTCCTGGTAAGTCCAAGCATGGGCCCTATGAACCAATTCCGGTGAAAGTTGAGGGTACCCAATTCAAGGTCGAAGGGAGATGCTAGCCCTGTTAGATTCGTGGTGCACAAGCGTGTTAAATCAACACGGAAGTAGTGAAGGAAAATGGGCTTAAAGCTAAAACCTTGAAGATGCCCATTTCTTTGCCAACTAGATGGATCAGTGGGGCTGGAGGGCCCCGCTGTTATTGTCACGGAACCTATAGAAATGATCATGGGAGCAGCAAGAGTTGAGACTCTGCTTTTTATTGGGGTCCCTGGGATGAGCAACCATTTAATACTGGACTGCCCTGGCTCCGGAAATGGAACCCCCAGTAATCTGTAGGAAGGGGGAAGGGGCCAGATCCCAGCGAAACCTGATGACCTAATTGAAATAGCTTACAGGGTACTGAGCCCGTGAAAGTGAGGAGAAAATTCCAAAGAGTATGGCGATTAAAAGAAGTGTTCAGTGAGAAGGCCTCGGATGAAGCTTCCGCCTCACCGGCCCAACGGACTGTGCTATTGAGATTTTTCCTGGGGTGAAGCTCCCGAAACCAAAGTGGTATCAATGACCCCACGGGAAGGAAGAGGTAAGATTGTTATCTGTAAAAATTGGAACGGTGGCTTTCATTCAACCTGCTAGGCCCCGGTAGCGGCCCCAGTATTGTTCCGTGAAAAGAAAGATGGTTCCAAACGCTTGGTGGTGGGTTACAGAAATTTGAACGCTATTTCTGTGGAAAACGTGTACCCCCTTCCTTTGATGAAGGACATGTTGGCCCATTTAGGAAGGGAAAATTCTTCACGAAGTTGGATTTGACGAGAAGCATACTACCGGATCGAATTAAGGAAGGGATGAGAGTTGGAAGGTACTGCTTTAACTGCCCGATTGGTGGTTGCTTCCCAATATTCAACGTTCTGTCCTTTTGGCTTACAAGGGGCCCCAGCTGTAAACGGAAGGGAGGTTAGAATAAGTGGGGATGAGCTGGAGGGTGTTACATTCATTCTGTGTTATAAATTGGGGAGGGGGCGAGCATAAACTAGAGTTAGCGTTTCTATTCTTCGCTTAGCTTGTCTTCTCTCTCGCAACGGCAACCCGTTATCAAAATATGCCAAGGTCAACGGACAGAGGGGCCTCGATCATCACCTGGAAGGTGCCCACATGATCATTATTCACAAAATCTCATCTATGATGCTCGAGGAAGTATCAATAGCTGAAACATAAATGTAGGGGTGTCGGAACCCATCTTCACCTACACTTTATATAATGAAAACGTGCCGCACCCTAATTCTCAGAGTCAGAATCCTTTTGGTTGCTACCACTTCACTTCCAGCAGTAAAAGATATCTTTTCTCTAAACTAAAGAGTTTAAGTATTTCTTTCCTGGATTTTGAATGGAGCTCCGCCTGACACAAGCACTTCCAGGAGAGGCTTAAGAAAAGGATTTATTTTCCTTTGAACCATTAGAAGAGTTTAGTTTGAAAGATCAGTAAGTCCTTAATATTACTATATTTTAAATTTCCTTTATTCTATTATAAAAGCAACAGCATGTAGTCTATTCTATGTATTTTTCATTTGTTTGTTCATTAATCCTCTCCTAATGGATGCATCCTGTTATTAAGCAGTTTGCTACAGAAACTTGGAGAAATTATACAGAATCACCTGGTTTCAGGGGCAAAAGAAGGAAAAGATGGAGGCTGCATGAATGCATCAAGAATACAGAACAGGTTTAAGGGCTGGCATGCCTCGAGTGCCTTAGGGTAATGTTGGGCACAGTATTTAGTAGACGAGAAGGTTGAGATAGATCCTGCAACTCTTCTAAAAACTGAAGA
The DNA here is from genome assembly GCA_004320025.1 of Laticauda laticaudata. Lineage (NCBI taxonomy): Eukaryota > Metazoa > Chordata > Lepidosauria > Squamata > Elapidae > Laticauda > Laticauda laticaudata. The sequence goes on from BHFT01019608.1 coordinate 2,865, forward strand.
ATCAGATTTGTACATTCCTATTTTAAAAGAATGTTCTTTATTTTTTTTCTTGATGGATATCATTTTCATTTTATTTTTTTAAAAAACAAACTATTAATTATGGAACTAAAATATCAAACAAACATACACAATACACAGACAAAAAGAAGAAAAAGGAAAAAAGAAAATGATTAAAAACTAACAATTCTACTATTGACAGTCTATAGTTCCTTGTTTGTTTTCAATATTGGTGATATATTTACAAATACATCTTATTGCAAATATATAATTACTACCTCTTTTACATTTTACGTTGTTTACTAATATATTTTCTATTTTTGTTCTGTCCAGTCATACAAGCATTCCCAGCTTCTATAATATTCTGATGTTNTGCTTGTTTCCAACACTGTGCAAAGGTTATTCTGGCTGCAGTAAGAATGTGCAGTATTATATATTTGACTTTTTTAGTATCATTTTCATTTTAAATTAGCCTTTATAAGTATAGACTTGTCTACAGTGAACCGAACTGAATGATACAGATTTTATATGTCTGTCTGGTCTGTCTGCCTCCTGGTTTCACAAAACATGCTACACCAGGAGTATCACTATGTACTGTATATTCATATTATATCAAACAAATATTCAAATCAAATAAATCACAGCATGCTGAGACAATGGATGGATTTCTCATGGATACTAAACCTCACACTGATCAGTCCCATCGTAACCAAATCTAGCAAGTTGTGCAGTTGTGCAATTCTTGTCATCATGCCACATTTGTTATAATGGAGTTGCTGAATATGGATGAGTTGAATAGAAGCCATACCATCAGGGCTTTCCTCAAGATCCTACCTTTTTAATGAAGAAAGGGCGCATGAGTTTTGCAGACGAGTCTCTTTCAGGAAGGAGCGTCTGAAAAGCACTAATGACAGAATAGCTTTTTCAGGCAAGTAGAAAATGAAAAGAATGAAGGGTTTCTTGGTCCCTGTTGATGTATGTGGTGAATCTGTGAAGCAAATGAATAATATATAAGGACTTCTGTTCAACAGGCATTGAACTAGAAGACTTCCAAGGTTCCTTCCAAATCTGTTATTTCTATGTTCTAATTGGGATCAAAAGTAATTCTGTATAATTGATCAAATGACTCCTGTTCCCAATATTTGCAGTTTGCTCTGATTCCCTGTGGAAGTAAAGCTGGCATTGGGCTCAAATTTTGAGATAACAACATCAAATAAATTGAAATATTGCAAGGTCATTTTTAGTCACTTTATGGGAGACTGTAGAATAAAGTTGGTTGATGTCCCTAAGAATTATAATTTAGCATCATTTAGAAGCCCCTACTTTTTCCACTTTAAAAGGAAATCTTATTAATTTCAAATCTACAAAACAAAAACAATTTGTCCCAAAAGTGCTTTTCCAAAAGGCAGTTGGACTTTCCTCTCTTTTTTTTTTCTTGAAAAAGTTTTGTTTCTCATCCAAGAAGCTTCTTCAATTCTGATTGAATGATGGGGAATGGAAGCATTCAGTCAAAACTGAAGAAGCTTCTTGAATAAGAAGTAAAACATTTTCAAGGGAAAAACAAGCAAACAAGAAAGTCAAATTGCCTTTTGGAAAAGTACCTTTGGGACAACCACAACCTGAATGATTGAGAATCTCCATAGACATGGAAACAATTTTTAAGTATGAAAATAGATTTTGTTTTTGTGATACAAATATGGACTATCTGAACTCTCATTGGAACTTGCAGTAACTTTAATATTTACTTTCCAAAACTACATATTTTGTAGTTTATAGTTTGCAATATTATATGTGAACTTCTGCATTTGATGACTTTCAAAAAAAAATCCATAGAAACATTTAATTTAGCACTACTGAAAGACACTTGCGCAGCATCTTTTAAGAAAAGTTTCAATATGTGACAGCGCCTATGAACTAATACTAAAATCTATAAAGTAAATAATCCCATCTTCAGCAAAAATGCCTGACCATCAGCTTATAATCTTTAGCCATTTATTTTTTACAACGTGGATTAGACTAACTGTAGAATTAACTTCACTGAGAGAATCAGCAAAGCATAGATGGATCTAGGTATTAGGGATTTTTCTCTCTTTTTATAGATTACTCCTAAGAGAAACTCAAAATAATCAATAATAGTTGAAGAGACAGGTCTCTTTCTATTAGAAGGAAGCAAAGCAGGAAATTGCTTTTTTCCTGTACCTGAACAGACTGCGTTTCCTCCTTTTGCACAACATTTTTTTTTTTTTCTGCAAGGAAGGGAGAAGATATCCAGATAAAAATGTTGGCTGAAGATATAAGCCGAATGTTTGAAAAATATCCTATTTTTCTCAACCAGTTCTGGTGTAGTGATGTGTGTGTCTGTGTGTTTTGCATTCTTCCCACCGACTGCCCCTTTCTGGTTACCATGGAGAATCCAATGTTGGCTGCATTCAGGCAGGTTGCTGAATAGCTCTGAGGTTGATAGATGGTGAGAATCGTTCATCTCTTTACCTCCTTCCCTTTCCAAACACAGCTCTGCCGGCAGTTTGAGCTTTCACTTGTCGGAGAATGGCTGTCCGAAGCATCTGACAGGGAGGCCGAGAGCATTGTGCAGAGAGGCTCTTTCAGTTCTGAGGATGAGAGCAGCCAGGCTGGGAAGAGCCGGGAGATTTAACCATCAGCCAGTGAGGTAGCTGAAGCTTCAATGTTTGCATGCATGATTGTTTTTTTCACATGCAAGCCATGCACATTTTACCAAGCACACAGAAACATCCTGCTTCCCCCCCATTTCTTGGGACTCCGTTTCTGGTAGTGATGCATTCTTGGATAGATAAAAAAAGGTAAGTTATTTTTTGACCTCAGAATTAAACTGCATTTCTTGTTAAATTGACTCTGTGTAACTGATATGTATCTATCTTTTTTAATTCTGGATGGTTTAGACAATATATATGGCTGAAATATATGAGATGCCTCTGTATCAAGCCAGGTTTAGTTTTCTGTTTTCTTACTGTATTCATTGTTCAGAGTTATTTAGAAAGTTATCTAGAATCCCCATCCTTCTTTAAGAGGAAGTTTGGATGGTATTCTTTAGTTCTACATTATTTATGTTCAAATGAAAATCCATGTAAATATTTAGCTGCATGGTGATAATTTTATGGCCCTTCTGAACAAAGATGTGGCTCATAGTCTAATCCTAACAGAAAGACTTTCAGAGAAGAACTGTATGGAACTAGAAGCCAGTTGTTACTCAAACAAAGCAGTCCCGTCATTTGAGAAGCGTTATAATTTCAAGTCAGTGGTTAGCTTTTTACATAGGATTTTTTACCATTATTTTCTGAATAACAATAGGATGGATTTATATTTTACATGAAGCCAGAGTTTAGTTCTCATATTGCACTTAGCTAAAAATGTACAAATGACACAATAACTGAGTACAATATCATATTCACTATGGTAGTAATGCAGTTCTGTCTTGGGGAGAGGAGGCTTTATCTACTTCTCAGAGTTTTGATTTGCAGTACTATTTCAAAGTTTTGTTGATGTTATATTGCTGTCATTTCATTAAAAGTTTCCCACAGCAAGGCTGTTTCCTGTCAGGCTGGTATCTTCCGGAGTTGCTAATTCAATTGTCCATCTGCCTTTGTACTATAGTATAGAGGTACTGGGAGATACATTCTTAATTTGATACTTGATGAGCTTTTGGGAGAAAGAGGCTTTGAACTATATAGGATGAAAACATACAATCTCTTTTTGGCCTTTCTGATTTTGAGTTTACACCTATATTGCCTCTTTTAGCAAATGGAATAGAATTACCTTCATTGTCAACTCCAAGCTAGAGACCAGAGAGTGAACCTATCTATGCTTGAATCTGCAATTAACAACTAATACCAATTATTCTTTTGGGAGAAGCAGTCCTCTTTTCACCACATACCAAAAGCAAAAGTTTCTAGGTTGGTCCACTAACAAATAAATGCTTTAAAATACAAAATAAATTACATGTTTGTAAACCTCTTGGCAGAGCTTGTTCTTTTTTTTTTTAATCGATGCCTTATTTTGTCCCTGTCTTCTGACAAAAGGTGGTTTAATTAGGCTTAAAGATGTCAGGGATGTTTTTCACTTAAACAAATGAGAAATTATGACCTACAACTTGGCTTAGGAGAGTGAGGATTTCCATTCCTGTAGTTCAGCCAACCAGAATCTGGCCTCTTAATCTTCTGCCTCGCTACCCCCACTGTGAGCCTGGCCATTATCCCATAGGAGAGATTTTTTACCAAGAGAAAGTGCTCCAGGCATAACACCATCAGCTATCAATGAATTTGCACTTTGGGGATATGAGTTTGTTTTCTTATCAGAATGCTTGGACAGCTATTACAAGCTGTTATTATCTCTTAAGACTGAAAATTAAACTAGGCAAAAAGTTACAGTAATTGGGATTGTATTGCCTAAAAAACTCAATTCTTCCTTTTTTTAAACCCCCAGGTAAATTTCTATATGTTCAAAAGAGATGGATTAATCATATTCCTTAATGCCATACGTGTATTCAGCATAGATTTTTACAAGCTGTATTTGGTTTGACTTTAAAAGATACTGGCATATTTTACTTCTTTTAAAATTACAGCGCTTCAGTGTTGAGTAGGATAGGCTGCATGAATCTCTCATCTGGAATTTCATTGTCTCCTAGTTGTTGTGTATCTACCCCAAAGTAACTTGTTCTTGTTTTGTTTTTTCTTTGAAAGGCTTGTAACTGTGACCCAAAATATGAAGTCCAAAAAGTAAGAATTGCCTGCACTTGCTGAATCTTACTGCTTAAGATCTCACCATAGGTTAAAATCCTCTTTTCTGTTTTGTATCTATATTTGAAGCATCTAGGAATATCAAAATCCTTTTTATTTATTTTTTTGGCTTTCATCTCACATTAAAATGTTCCTCTCCCGAAGAGCATTTGAAAGTGTGCGGATTTCTTTTTGAAGTATTAAAAGGTTTTTTATACTTTTTATATGCATGACACTGAGTTAGTAGAACTTCAATAAAAGGGTAATAAATTTAGCCAGGTGGACTGTTTCTTAGTGGCCTAAGAAAAAATGGAATTTTCAGAGTATAGTGAAAAGAGGGGGAAGAATTTTGCTTCCCTACTCACAAAATGGTGTGATCCTTTATAATTTGGCCACATGAACTGTTCCAGTTACTGTTTTAATCTAGAGAGCTGTATAAATACCTCCTACAACCAGTGCCAAATTCTTGACATTATTCAATTTTAATGTCACAGCAGAAGTGGGTTAGATAGTGAGTCATCTAATAATTTAAATCTGGAAGTCTGTGTTCAAGAATGTGTCCTTTCCACTATAGTTTATTTGTTCAGAGATGAGCAAAATTTTGCCATCAAGGAAAAGCAGTGGAATAATGGCTAAAGTTGTTTGGGACTTGGATAGCTATAAAACAGATACTTTCTTCAGGTAGAACTCCTGGAGGTGACTTTGGCTCAAACTCACAAGCTTGTTCTGAGAATAAAAGTAGGATAAACCTTTGATGTACTGTCTGTAGTCAGAGGTGGGCTTCACATAATTTAACAACCCGGTTTGCCTAGTGCAGAACCAAAAATGTGGGTGTGTCCGCACACATGCATTTCGCTCACATGCACGCCTTCCGCACTTGTGCGAGGCTTCAAGCACATGGCAATTTTATGTGTGCGGCTTTCAGCACACTTTCTCAGGCAGCCGCAGTGAGTAGAGCAGGCGAGGCATGGAAATCAGCTGGGCTGTGTGGGCGGGGCAAGCCAGCCAGAGAGAGAGATACATAGGACAGGATAGCACCGGGTGGTGCGCGGGCCCAGCTGGTGGTCAGAACTACCAGTATGGGCGAACCAGTCCAAACCGGCAACTTCCCACCTCTCAGAGAAAAATGACAATAATACCAATAGCAATAATATGGTGCAGAAGCTTGTAGTTATGACCCAGAAGCTGTTATCAGGAATACTTATACAGTAAAATCAGTCCCTATATTCAGCATGGGAAAATTCCAACAGGTTTGATGTTAAAAATGAGCTCAACTACCTTCATTTCATATAAACATGTAAATATATGGAGATTGTTTATAATTTCTGCAGTCAACATTATTTTTAAGTGTGATCATTTACTAAACATTCTGTACTTGAAAATCCCCACAGCTATTCAAGAATTAACATAATGTCAATTGTAAGCTGGTACTAAATAGGGGAGAAACAAAATCTGGGGATTGAAAAAAAATTGAATCCCACCACTGCTGTGAACCTGAGTGTGCCACTTCTGGAATTGTTCAGATAAACTGAAGAATTGTTTATGCAGCAGTTCAGGTGAGCTACAGCCCTCTCGCTAAGTCACTTCAGACAATGAAAGAATGTTGATAGGAAGAGGAAGAATGTGCTTGACTCCCCATAAAGTTTAATGATGAAAAAGTTCAAGATCAGCATCCACGTGTGGCCAAAGACAGGTCAGCTATTAATTCCGTTGAAGAAAAAAAATGATCTGGAAAGTTTAAGCAAAATCATTTCTGTTAGATTTTTTAAGGAGTGGTAAAAATAGTTCAATGAACCACCTCCACACCAACATCAGTGTTTTTCCTTGTATTTTTTACTCCAGCTTAGAGACTACGCTTCCTTAAACGCACCAGAAACATTAAGTCATTTTTGGGGGGGACGACGATGACCTTAATGTACCTGGAGCTGGGCAAATAATTTTAGATTACAGCTTCAGTTTCTTACCCTTTTGTTCAAGATGCAAAAAAGCAGTTTGAATGCTGTCATGTGCAATTTAAGTGCAACTGATTGGTTAACTTCACTTGCTGGCTCTTTTTGAGAGGAGAATCCTGTGTAGAATTCTTAAACCTGTTGGGATTGTGGGCAACCATTTGTCTGTTTACAAATACATTTTTATTAGGCAATTTAGAGAAAATGTAGACATTAGAAAGAGGAAGGAATGAAAGAAAGAAAAAAGGATAGAGCACCATGTGTTCAAGTTAGCTCCTGTAGATTCTGAGGTGTAAGGCCTACTTTTTCTACTGCAACACTTTGAAAAGTTTGTAATGTAATGTAAACATTGCTTAATAATAGTATTGCTGCTCAAGGTGCTGCAAATAGGGCTCTTAAAAACAACAACAGGAAACGTGCCAGGTGGTCACTAAAATCTGTGCAATTACTGTATATACTCGCATATAAGCCGACTCTAAAACGCAGTTATTTTTTTTTTTCAAATTTGGGGGTCAGCTTATACGCGCATCAATCTGATCTCACACAAACGACATGACGACATGACGCCACTTCTCAGATCACGCAATATCATTGATATTACCATACAATCATACATACATACAGCACATTTTTTTTACTCTGGGCGCCTCCATTTTGCTTTTTCTACCACCGGATCATAACACGCTCTGATTGGTTTAGTCATTCATTGTCGCTTTCGTGTTTGGCATCGTTTTTTTTTTTCCCACGTGTTGCAACTTTGTGTACAGTTTCTTGCGTTTGTAGTAGAAAAATTCATATAAAATTATTACCATGTATGATGGCTAAAAGAAAAAGAATGTCGTTATGCAGCTTCTTTTAAGACTAAAGTAGTGGGAAGGCTTGCAGAGAAACAAGCCAACTTGAAAGATCAAGGAACCTTTGGAGCTGGATGAGAGCAATATTGAGAATGATCTGGAGAAAGGATAGTACATTGGATTGGCGCCCCCAGTTCAAAACGTACAAAAAGAGGGGCCCAAAGCTGGGCAATTCCCTGAAATGCGAAAAGCACATTTTTGAGTGGTTTGGAGGCTCCAAAGGCAGAATGGCTACATGTGTCTAGATGACTGGCCGTGCGCTTACAAGCATTGCGGATGGCCAAATCTTGCGAAAAATACCAAGGTACCTCAACCTTCACTGCTTCCCCGGGCTGATGCTACAAGAGTTTTGAAGAGCAAATGGATATTCTACTAAGACAAAGAACAGAAAATAGCCCAAAAGCTACCTATCGAATTTGAGGAAAAGGTGATGAACTTTTCCAACGTTTTTGTGATAAATAAACGAAAAGAACAGTGATTTTTCCTCTCACAGGATTTGGCAATATGGACGAGACCCCTATGTGCTTTGACATGCCAAGCACTAAAACATTGAACCAAGGGGTGAAAAAAACAGTTTCTTATAAGACAACAGGGCCACCAAAACACCCATTTTACAGTGCGTTGCTGAGTGAACTGGCAGAGGGGTGAAGCTAACCCCGATGGTAATCTCTTTAAACGAAAAACCCTTCCAAAGGAAAACCTTTATCCCCAGAGGTCTGGGTCATCATCAGCATCCCAAAGGATGGATGGATTGAAGAAAGGCCGAATCCAAATGGATAAAATCAAGTGTGGGTGTGCAGAAATGCGAGCGTCTTCTCAAGAAACACTCCATGCTAGTCTGGGACCCAATTCAGAGCTTCACCTTAACCGAAAAAAGTAAAAAAGGAGTCAAACACATTTCAGGGCAGTCATACCAGGAGTACTGGAATGCTACAACGCCCTAATTTCAGCCTGAACAGACCCTTCAAGGGACACACACTGCGAAACCTTGTGGACACAGTGGAAGGCAGATGCAAGGCTGAACTAACAGCCAAAGGAAACTTCAAACGCCCTCCTTTGCCCACAGGTGGTCTTGGGTAAGACTGCATGCCGCGATATTGATTTTCTAAGAAATGCGTACAGAAATCCTTTAAAAAATGTTGCATTAGCACAAATTAGATGGCACGAAAAATGATGTATGTTATGGCAGCGAGGATAGCAATGAAACTTGAAAATGAAGACAGTGATGAAAAGTGGCCAAAATGGAAAATGAAGATCAAGTTGAAGAAATGTAGAGGGATGCAAGATAATGTCAAATTACATGGAGGACTTGGAAACATTCTTTGGGAATCTGAGGACGAGGGTTGAGTGAGGATGAATTTGAAGGGATTCTGAGACCACTGTTTAAATCCTCGTGAAAATAAATAAAAGTAAAACACAACAATAATGGGCTTTTATTCTCATTTTATGCTCTTCTGCAAGCTTTTCTTACGATAAGTGCATATATTACCATTATATAACATCAGATTCTTACATACCGGGTAATTAACTTAATATTGTTTCCTACACAAATTGCTTTGATTTAATGAACCGTTCATCAGTGCATTGCATATTAATACTCTTTTTGTTATTAGCCCAAACAACAAACCATGGTAATTTGGGGGTCATTCTTATATGCAAGTTTTTGCAAAATTCCTCATTTTGGGGCAGTTTTTTAAGGGTCGGCTTATATGCGAGATCGGCTTATATGCGAGTGTATACGGTACATGATATACAACCCTAATTAAAAGATGGACATGTTAGTTTCTGTATATTTTATGTTTAGTACAAGTCTCTTAGTCAAACTAACACTTAACAGATTTCTTTCTACTGTACTGATTCTTCCAATACCAGCAACATCCCAGCAGGAATTCTATCTGAGCCACCAAATTTACGTTTAATTTTAAATTTAAGCCAATTTAACTCCTAATACCTCTTGGAACCAGTGCAGCAGAAATCCAATGATCTTTTGCTCTTTGCCTGACCTTAGTTCCATCAGCCTTGAGTAAGGAAGTTTCTCCTCAGAAAAAAAGAAGAAATGGAATTGTGATTATTATTTCAAACTTAAGACAAAAATGACTGCTTTTCCAAATGACCGTGATATCTAAATTTAAATCTTTTCAATCTTTTTATTGGACCATGTAGTTTTTAAAAATCCAAACAATTCTGTTGCTGTTTAAAAATATTTTTTCAGAGTCAAAACAATACAATTTTAAAGAAGAAAAAGAAAAGTGCTAAGAAAGAAATAAAAGTGAAAAGAAAGAAAAGATATAAAAAATATTCTAATTTTGTTTACATCAGTTATACGTACATTTCTATTTTATTCTCTCTAGTTATATTTTGGCTCCCTTCTTCCCATATTGTACTTTTTGTCTTAAGTTCATTTTTTTCAACAAAAAGCCCATGAAGGTTTCCAGTTACTGACAAATGTAGTTGTTATCTATTCCCTACTCAAACAAGTCAATTTTACTACCTGTTTGCTGTTGTTTTCTCATGACATCTTTGGATATGGTTTTGTGACCATAGAATGCCATGTTTAAGAAAGGAAATGAAAGAATGAGCTGTAATAGGTTGCCTAATTAGTACTATTTGGTAATTGAACTTTTACTAAGTAGTTCTTTCCACATCTTCTGGTTGAAGAAGTTTTGAAAATTTTCATTTCTCTGATATGCAATGTTTAGCTTTCTCTGTTTATGCTAGGGATACAAATAAAGATAGAGATATGGCTAAATGAATCAATGTGATCCAGAGCAGAGGTCCTTTGGAAAGTCAATGATTAGCAAATAAAGTTTTATTCCCAAAACTTTATTATTATTTTTTAATTTTAAATGAAAATGCAGCACTGATGAGAAACTGAGCAAACGATCCAAATTCACTTGCCATATTATGGTTATATTTTTTATTAGACAAAAATGATTATACAATCTATTCAAAAAAATGTTGAACAAAATTAATTGATATGAATAAGCATCTTTGAAGTATCTGTTGTTTTTATATAACTAATTTTTATTTTAAATTAAGAATCTTTTTACTGAGCTTTCAGTTGGTAATGCCTTGGCAGATAACTTTCTATTTTGCTGGCTTCTTTTTCTTATTTTATTAAACAGACCCTCCAAAGGAATGCTTTCATTTTTCCATAACTTTTTAAAAGACTTCTGGTTTCAGTATTGAAAAGGACTGCCTTGGTGCTTCCTCGAATGGCATGTCCATAGTTCAAAGCCACTTAAGTATCAGCTACAGAAAGATAGAAGAGATTTCCTGGCCATATTATGCATCCTGATAAGTACTATGCATGCATGCACCAGACCTCATTTTTCAGATCCAGACCATCAAAGTTTTACTCAGAATTATAATTTTTTTAAAACAATTACCACAATTTGAATTTTTATTTTGAAATAGCCAAGCAGAGTTACTCTAGGTTGGTATTCCTGAATCCCAACGTATCTGGAGCTTGGGAAAGGATACTTTAGATGTGGCCATAAAAATGTTTGTGCAGAAATTATATGAATTGATATGATTTAATTGATTGATTGATTAATAGTCCAGCAAAAAAAGTTTTAGTTTCCCACTTTTAATACTTTAAATAAACTGTCAGAGCTGGGCAATATGGTCTCTTAAAATTCTTCATCAGACATAGAAATACTGTAGAAACATAGAAATGGGACAGAAATTGCGTGAATGATTTCTTTAACTTTCTCCCCAAATTTCTCAAGGAAAGGGGTCCCCCTTATCAGGAGGAACAGCACTACTATTGAAGAAGGCTTATTGGCGGAGTGCCCTCTGAGTAGTTCTTCCCATGGGATTGATTAGAAGCCTGAGCAGCAAAGTCCTGAGGAGAAGACCACACAGGGATGTGCAGTGCAGTCACTTTGTGTATGCAAGAACCCCCCCCCCACACGTTCCCTCAAGGTCCCTTCCAGCTCTATTCTGATTGAAGCCTTATTGTTTTCTTTGATAAAGTGACAAATTCGTGGATCAAGGAAATGCTGTGAATATAGTATACCCGTGATGGTGAACCTATGGCCTGCGTGCCACAAGTGGCACAAAGAGCCATTTGTGCTGGCACACGAGGCGCAGGCAAACTTATCTCACTGCGCATGCACGCGCCTCACAGCTGATTTTTTTTTCCGTTGGTTTGAGGCCTTTTCTGGCCTCCCAGAGGCTTGGAAGAAGCCTCTACAAGGCTTTTTAGGCCGAATTATAGGCTCCTTTTGTCACTTCCTATAAGACCGGAAGTGATGAAATGGGCCTATAATTTGGCCTGCAAAGCCTTGCAGAGTCTTTTTCCAAACTTCTGGGAGGCCGAAAAAGGCTTCAACCCAACCAAAAAATCAGCTGCGAGGTGCAGTGCAGGTAAGGGGGTGGCAGGAGGAGGGATTGCATGTGCATGCGTAGGGGGTGAGAGGAGTGGGGCACACTTTGCATTCTGGGTGCCGGCACATGAGTGCATGCGTGCTGATGCTCACACAGTTTTTGGCACAAGAGCCCCAAAAGGTTATCTACCACTGTAGTATATACTTTGTCTTCAGTAATGCATTTGACAAAGTAGACCTCAGACTATCTGTCAGCCTTCAAGATCTTCTGCTATTGCTTTGCATCTTTTCGACTGCCATACGTAACGGGAGGGGGGAAGA
>BHFT01019610.1:0-13091 GCA_004320025.1 Laticauda laticaudata
CACACACACACACACACACACACACACACACACACACACATATATATATATATATATATATATAGTATGCATGTAACTTTTATGCTGTGCTTGGTATGTGCTTATATTGATATCTCGCAAATGAATTTTTGTTGACACCCAAGATTTTGAGATCCCTTTGTCATACTAATTAGACTCAGAAGGTATATCCTTTTCTTTCTGGCCAGTTAAGAAAATTTCATCAAACTCTTCTCATCTCCATTAATGGCTAATATGCTTCAAATATTTTCAAATTAGAATTATAGTTGACATATTGAGCTCTTAAAGAAGGAAGTAGGAAATGGACAAACATAAACTATGGCTTTTTATGCAATGAAAACTAAACTTTTTAGAGGTTGAATGTCTAATTAAAGATAAAATCAGCTTATCAATTTTCAGATCAGTGCTGATACTTCTTTAAAAAATATTTTATGTCTAAGATATAGCTAAACATCAGTGTTCTGAAAGCTTAAATGAAAATACATACTACTGAATGCAGTCGGATTTACTTCTTAATTGATATGCATAAAATTGCACCATAGTTATCATGTAGGAATTACCTCATACTTGAACTCATTAAATTAACTATTAAATTAAAAAAACTAACAGGACATAAGATGTCACATTCTTTGTCCATATACATAAGTGGCTGCATGACCCCAATTCATTAATAAAGGCGATTTTTCTTTCAAGTGCTGTTTAAGTAAATATATCTGCTTGACCTACAAAGAGCTGGAAGAATAATAAGGTTATAAGTGATGATGGAACTGATCAGACAACAGGTAAATCATTCCATACAGTAGATCATACTGACTTGGGAAGAAACAAATAAAGTGGAGACTGAGAAGTGATTTACTTAACCATTTTCAGCAATGGTGGCCTGAAATTATGTTTCTGAGATTTCTAATCTCAGATAAAAGCTGTTTGCTGTTGTAGTGGCAATAATATTTTTTCCTGCCTTTAACAGCAAATTATTTTCTTCTAGTTAGTGTTCTAAAGGTTAGTGTCCTAATGTGACATTAAGATGCTATGACAAACTTATCTAAATTAAGCTTAGTTCTTGTGTAATCCTCAGTAGAATTAACAAATTTAACTACTATTAATGGAGAGCCATTAATTATCAAAAATATGCAGAAAATTCTAAAATACCTAAATCTAGCAGGCCTACCAAAGACCTCTGTCCTCCTCAAAATGTTTACTTAATAATAATAACAAATACATTGTTACTTAAAAAAATCACAGAGCTTTCTTTCTTCATGTCCATTTCTTAAAGCCCATGTGACACTGCACCAATGGATGCAAAGAGGATGTGAAATGGAGAAAAACACTTGCCATCCGTTGGAAAACGCGATGCATCCGTTGTGTACTCACTGCGTACGTCTTTCATATGCTCTACCCATCAAACATCCGTCTACTGCTATTTCATCCACTCAAAATGTTTTGAGCTGCACAAAACGTTTTGAGCAGATGAACTTTCTATCACATATGATCTACATCCGCGACACATACGGGCAACAAAGGTTCTATGTCCGTTGTCATCCATTATACGTCCGCTGTATCCTCTCAGCATCCTCTGGGCATCCCCGCAACTCACATCCGCTCCAGCGGAAAGCGGAAAGAGGAAGGAAGCGAAAGGTATGTGGACCGTCCACATAGCATTAGCAGCACGGACATAGAAAGGATGAAAGCAGATTCAGCTTGGATATAAAGCATTAAAACGGACAAAACATTTGCATAAGAAACGTATCACAGATATTTAGGTTGTCTGGAGGATTTCTAGATTATGTGGAAGGATACTTAGCGGAAAACCGACATTTCCTATAAAAAGGGGGAGGAAATCACCTGGATCTCACTATCGAGCCTGTGTGTACAGACATTCTTCATCCCTTGGTCTCTGCTCCTTCCACTCATCCATTGATTCTCACCTATGGATCATGCCCACACTCCTTTCGTAAGCGCGTTCCATTCAAAGCAACCAAGAAACCAAGACCCTCTCAGACATTTCACCTTTTTACGCAAGGAGAAAGAAGGAGATGTCCAAAGAGCTGTCGGGTCCCAAAGATGGATTGCGGGAGATCAGAGTGGAGTTTGAGAACTCTAATGACAAGGCTGATGGTGGAAGAAGGAATGAAGACCCTCGTGCATTCCAAGCTCACTTCATGAGGATATGCCACCAGCCATGTTTGATGAAGTTGGAGCGTCTGAGACCGCAGGTTACAAAGCCACACGACAAACTTCCGGCCCAGCCTGGACCGCTGGACTGCAGGTGGCACTTGACTTTGCGCCACTGCCTTTGGACCGACATAGCAGAACCATTGCAGTATGCCCTGAGGTGCGCACACAACACCACCAGCATTGTGGTCAAGAGAAGTGTGCAGGCCATCATCGAAAACACGTGAGGAGCTTCCTCAGGTCCATCACTGAGAAGGCTAGAGGAAGTGCATGAGCAGTGGTATCAGAGGTGGAACTTTCCCACAACCGTGGAGCCATCAGATGGGAATGCATAGTGGCCTGCAAGCTCCAGCCAACTCATGGTATTGTTACAACTACAAGGGCCTTCTTCAGGCAATCATCCTCTACTTGCCCAATGGTTGAATGGCTGACACAAGTTCAAGTACATCGATCTTCAGGCAATGGGTCAGCTTCAGATGTCCAGTATATACAACGCCAGTGGACCCCAAAGGATGGGCTGGAAACGCAACCTCATATCATGGTTTTTCCCAGATCCAGACCCCTACCCAATGAACAACTAGATGTGTCCTACTTCATTGTTGGGTGAATGACACTTCTCCTCAGAACCTACCTCAATGAATGCCCTACATTACAAACCCTCAGCCCGTGAAGAGAGGATCTTCACTACAGGCTGTCCGGACAAGAGTATGGTGGAGATACGAACTTTGGCATCCTGGCCAATCCAGGTACAGGTACTTTCTGCACCACCACTGCAAGAACATCACCCAGGACTGTGTAGGAGCATCGTGGTAAGCTTGCTGCATCCTGCACAACTTCATGCACACCCGCTATCTAGTGTTGCTAGGAACAGGCTTGTGGACCATTAACAAGCAGTGGGGAGCACTGGAGCCTGGTGGAATATGGAGGCAGAGGACAAAACCTGATAGACCACTGTGGATGGCAAAGCCCCAAAGAGCTTCACGTGAAGGGAAGAAGCACGCAACCTCCTGAAACATGCTGGCAACTCCCAGCTGGAGCAGTGGAAAGTGGCAGAAGGATGCTTAGATGCTTAAAGGATATGCTTCTTGAGCTCTCTCATAACAACTGGATGAAAGATTGTGCATGTATCTTGAGTGGCCCTACAGTGACTAAGGGCATTGAATAAAGAGTTTTGTTTCTTTTGAATATGTTTGATCAATTGAATAAATTGGTTATTATTGATAATATAAGGGCCATATGTGGTGGCACCTGGGAGGTGGACTCATACAGTTCCACTATTGCTGCACTGGAAGGTTTTATCTATCCCACAACTAAATCCTTACCCATCACCACAAGCTGCAAAGGCTTAACCCTTTTTTCAAAGTTTTCACTGCAACACTTTATGATAAGTTAAATAAAAATGAACACAAGTGTAAACAAAGATAACCTTTATTTAACAAACAAAACTGTATGTACTTTATAAAAAGCAAAATTGACCAAAGTAAAGTGTCTTAAGCAAACATATAAAGTGAACAGGTAACAACGTCAGTCTCCTGGCAACTACTCTCAGTCACTCTGAGGCGTCCCATGGTCCTGCAGATGTAAAGGGGCCAGCACTGGTGGAGGTGGCTGTGCTGGAGTGCTGGTTCTGAGGTCCCGGTAGCGTGCCTGCGCCTGAGAGTACAACAGGAGAATGATGAGTGTCAGGAAGTTCTCAGAGAGCTGACTCAGTCCAGTGAGGTGAGAGGCCCTTCATTCAATACTCTGGGATGTGAAGGCCCAAGACTGATGATCAGATTTTCTGTTTGGGGGGCTTGTCTGTGGGGTGGAGGAAGAGATGTAGTGGGGCTGTCTGGTCTGTAGCTGGTGTCGAGGTGAGGCATCTGTGGCATTTGGCATCCGATGAACCTGGGCCTGGACTGGGAAGGCTGCCTCTGCTGTGGGAAATCCTGGTAGTGGGTAGGTTGGTGGGTAGGGCGGTTGAAAATCCATGGAAGGGCTGTGAACAGTCGCCTGGGGTGGAGGAGCAGACCTGGAGTGGTAGGAGCAACGTTCAGCTGGCCCGGAGGTGGTGCAGAAAAGCTGTGATCTCTCCTTCATCACCTGGTACTGGGACTTGGGCATCTTTCCATTGAGGGTCTGGCTCACGTATGTGGTGAAAGGGCTTGCGGTTAGAGGATGAATGGTCGAAGTGGACCAGCTGGGGGAGAGATCTGTGCTGGGTTTGATTTGTGTCGCTGATCTCCAAGAGGTACACAGGTGTGGCTCTGTTCCCCGGTCTGCTCTCTGCCTGCGTTTCTGTGAAGGTGGCAGCTGGGGGTGGGTGTGGATTGGTCTCTGGTGGCTTTGCTTCCTTCTTGCTCCATCGAGACAGGGATCCTCCACGTCCAGGTGTGCATGTTTGCTTCCACCACCGCCAGGAGGGGTGTTAGCCCCATGCTCTCCGCCTTCTCTCTCCAAGCCTGCCTGATTTCTCTTGTGTTGCATAGATCCTGTGGCCGTCTTCCTCCAACGTTCTTGTTCTTCCCTCAGCCGTCAGCACCTCCTCCCATGGCCTTCGGAATAAGGAGTACTGTTTCCTCTCTCCCTTTCCTCCTGTCTGCCTCTTCCTCCTCTGGCAGGGGATTCAGGGCCTTCAAGCAGCAGGGCTTTTCGAGGCCTTGGGGGCTGGTCACCACAGCAGCAGCAGCAGAGAAGCACCAGCAGCAGCAGGAGAAGGCACCAGCAGCACCAGCAGGAAGCACCAGCGCATCCAGCAGCACCGAGCAGCCACCAGCAGAAGAAGCACCAGCACCACCACCAGCAACAGCAGAAGAGCACAGCAGAGCAGCAGGACACAGCAAGCAGACACAGAGAACAGCCGCAGAAGCACCCAGCTAAGCAACCGAAGAGCCATCAGGCAGAACAGCTTGAGAGTCAAAGCGCCATGGGGGTGGGATGTTGGTTTCTGTCCTTCTGCCAGGGCTGGCAACAGTAGGTCACATCGGCTCCTCCTCTTACTCCCATGGGTTTCTCTCAAGATGTCTACTGGCAAGCACGTAATTTCTTCCTATCTGAAATCCCTGACTGACTTGCGAGCGTGCATCCTTTTATATCCACGTAGCTGGCACAATTCATCCTCCCCGCATGCGCATGAACACTTTCATGTCCGGTATCGCATTTCCTCTATGCATCTCTATGCATCCTATTAGGCGTCATGATGCATCGATGTCATCCGCTACGCAGTACCGCTCCTTTCGCTATGCGTCCGCTTCACTTATTCTCCGCTGGAACCCCTGTGGATGGTGTCATCACGCCTTCCATCTGCTTTCTCCACTAGGCCTCCATACGAACATACCCTTACAATTTTACATCCCCGCTACATCCTCCCCACGTCCGTTCCTTTCCGTTGTTTTCCGTTCTGTTTATGCAAATTTCAGGCACTTTTGAGAGCGGACAACAATGGATGGAGCCACCCCCGAAATTTTGCTCGGCCGCTGTGTCCTTTTTGCATATGTTTTGCATCCGTCGGCCAGTGTGACCTAGCCTTAAACATCCATTCACCAACCAAAATGTCATTTAAAAGAATTGAAATCCAATTTATTTGTACAGTATTAAATTGGAGAAGGTTGCAAGTTTAAAACATGTTAGATAAATTTCATGATTCTCCATTCACATGTCTATGTGTCTATTACAGAATGAAATAGTCTGCCAATTCTGAAAGTACTTCAGCTTAAGGTATCATTAAAATATGAACACAAATAATTTATATTAGACAGTCATTTATTTTCCCATTAACTACAATAGTTCATTGCATCTATAATTAATGCTATTAAATAAAATGTTTTCACTAGAGGCTTCTTGTTCAGAGGTCATACTCATTTTGTGCAGATGTGCTCCTGAGATATATCATAATTCATTGCAAGCAATGGTTCTTTCATCCATACAGATGCCATAGCTATGGTTTGTTTTTACAGCAATGGAACAAGGTTTTTGGTGGACGTTCTCTGGTAGTGTTTAAGTTTCCATTAGACTGTGTCACAACTTTAACTAGTACTTGCAAATGTCACATCTCTGTTTACCTGTGTATTGGTACAGCCATCTAGTTATCCATTTGGTGATGAAGCCAGGTTTGGTTGACTTTTCAGTACTTTGAACCTGTAATGAATTTGATGGAAATCAGAACTTAATATAGGCTAAGGTACAGTAAGTAAAACTATTTAAGTAACAGTAACACAGAAAGTAACACAGAAAGAGGAGAAGATGAACCTATACTAAATGGATTGTATTGAATGTAAAACAAAATAAAACAGTCTGATCATCTGAGATGTTTTGGACTCATTCTCAATTCTTGATGTGTTTATGCTAGCTTTGGTCCAGTGGGTTTTTATTTAATTTTGGTTTGTGGACCAGCTATTCCCCAAGAAGGCCATGGTAACACGTCCTTAAATTACTTAACCACTTTTGTGCTTGCTGCATCAGATGCCATTTGAATTTTGACAACTGAGTTGCAGTATCCAAATTACAGTACATAAAAGTACTTGCTATTTTTGCACTGAGGCCATTTTATAAAAGCTTTACTCAGCTTCAGGTTAAATAAAGGGTTTTTCCTAATTCTCATAGACTAGCCATGTAAACTTTTAATAGTTGCATTCAACTATCCTGTCAGTTATGCAGAAATGGCTGTCCCAATATACCATTCTATAGCTGTTGTTTTATTATAATTATTTTCCCACACAATTTACTTCCCATCTTGCATTGGATACTGCACCGGAAAAACATTGTTCACAGATTTCACCAAAGCCTGCTATACAAGATGCCATTTTTAATCAGAAACCCTTGGATCTCAGTCCAATACTTATTTAATGAAGTCAATGAGTCCGCTCATATGAAAAATAAAATGTACAGTAAATTTAAAGTACCATCTGGAAACAAGGATGTGGTAACCTGTGAGTTCATTTATTCTTTTATATTGATGATTATATTTACATACATAATGAGTTGTCCACCAAAATATAAAACTTTCTTCAATGTGTCATATGCAGAATGTAACAGACATCTAACCAACCAAAATAACTGTACAATGACTAGGTAATATTTAAGGGGGGGGGGCACCATTGTATGAAATCTGGTAAGATAGGCAAATGCCTTCAGGAAGAAGCAGTCCAGAAAGTAACCTGGCCCTGTAGGATTTAAAGATGCCTTACAAGCAGAATGTTGAATTGCATCCAAAAAAAGCAACTGAAAGGCAGTGCAGCTCACAAAGCAGTGGTGTTACTCAGGTGAAACTCAAGGCACCAAAACTATGCATACCTCTACATTCTGAATCAGTTCCAGTTTCTGGGTGATCTTCAAGGGCAGCCCCATCAGAGATGATATTCATCAGGTTCTGACCAGAGAACCGATAGTGGAAAGTTTGAGTAGTTTGGAGAACCGGCAAATACCGCCTCTGAGTGGAGATTTTACAGTATCCTTCCCCTGCCATGCCCACCAAGCCACACCCATAGAACCAGTAGTAAAAAAAAAAAAAAGAATCTCACCACTGAGCCCCATGTAGAAGATATCACTAAGGCATGGGTGACTGTGAGCAAGTAACTTGGTCTAAGAATGAGTGTAACTGATGCACAAGATAATTTATCCAAAGCCTTCACCTCCCCACTTCCAGCCATTGCTGCCACCCACTCTTTCAGCAGGAAGCATGAGCCCAAGAAGTCCTCCAAACTGTGCATCAGATCTATGCAAAGATTATTACCCAGTTCGGAATCAAAAGTGTCAGCTCTCCTGGAACTGAGGTGGGAGAATCAGGACTCACAAGCACTCCAGCTTGCTGGGATTAAGTTGTAACTCAATCATCTCTTGGTTTGTCATTTGTATTTCCATTATGACTATATTTTCTGTTTAAAACCCTTTTTTTATTTTCCAGTACTTCTCCATCATCTAGGATTTGCATCACCTCGTCCTGTCTACCTAGAAATTATCCCATATTGTTGTCTGTCACATCTTTACTTCTTCTGTATAATCTTTTAATATAATTCAATTTATAGGTGAAGGGATTATTGCTGTCAAATCAGACATAGCTTTTTCTTCCAATTCTTCAAAATATCTAAATGATATATAAATTTCATTTTTTATTTTTCTTGTCCAGAACTTTAGTTTTCTCTGATAGCCGATTTCTATATTGATGAAGCCATGGGTGGATATATTGTTGCTCTGGTTAGCCAAACTTCTTTCTGATTTATATCTCCATGTGTTTGTGTTTTTCTTATTATTTGTAAGCTTTCCAGAGTCATTACAGAATTGGGCAGCCTCTAAATTTTAAAATTAATTTTAGAAAATAGAGGAAGCAAAGTTATGGAACATAAAATGGGTGGCCATGTATAAACATAATAAATAAACTAGCAGAGATCTAAGGGTGGTAACTCTCCATGTTCTATTTTCATTCCACTCTATTTTTATAGTATACTTGATATGAATAGTATTTCTAAACCCATTATCCCAAAATAATGAAGGAAAGAAATGAATTTCCCATATAACCATAGTCTTTAGTCTGAATATATATGTAATATATATTTATTGGGATTTCAAATATTTTTTTAAGGGAAGGAACCAAACAAAATATGCATATAATATTATAAGTATAAATATCCACTAGACTCTGTGGGAAAATACCTCGTGGGTTCTAGTCTCCAATGAGAATACTCAGAAAATTAATTAGCACTAATTAGAGATACAAATATTCAGAGAAAGGGTGAGGAAAAAACTTTCGAAAGTGCTTGAGAAAAAGTGTACAGTTCTAGCAGTTTTTTTGACCTGCTAATTGCCACATAAATCTGTCTATAGCGTTCTGGTTTTGAACCAATTATCCAGTCAGGGTTATTTCCTTTCAAGGCCTGGTACTTAAATGCATGTAATAAATGCAGTGCAAATGGCAAGAGTTAGTTTCGTTTTAGATAAAAGGGAAATGGAAAGTTGAAGAGAGACATTGATTATATGTGCATTACAAATGATTGTTGAATGAAATATTATGTAGAAAGGAATTCATGTTTCAGCAGAATGAATGCCTGAATACCTGAAACTACTCCTTTGTTTTAAACAGTTGCAGCTACATTAAAATTCCCCTTTTTTTAAAAAAATAATTTTTCTATAACATGTACAAATTCAATTTCAATCAAATCGTGTGTAGTCTGGGTACAATTATTTTTAGAAATTCATAATCAAAATGTTCACAATAGTCACAGTATCACAATAATATTAATTCTATAATAATGATAATATTTTACTTAACTTTAACAAATCTCCTTTGTAATATTAGTCCTTTTTATATCCCCATATTTCTAACTTCTGTTTTTATTATCTTACCATTGGTAAAATAAGTCCCATGTCAAGAAATATTCAGTTCCTTCTTTTTCCTTAATTGTAAGCATTAATCTTTCCATTTCTGCTCCTAATCTCCTAATCTGTCCATTTGTGCATTTTTTTATTGTACTCTCATCTGTCAGGATCTCTTTGTTTTTCCATTGTTGAGCGAATACAATTCTGGCTGCAGTTAATACATGTAAAATCAAATATATATTCCTTTTATCATACTTTTCCGGCAGGATACCCAATAAAAAATATTTCTGGTTTCAAATCTATATGCTGCTTTATCATTTTTTCCAACCAAATACATATTTTCATCCAATATTTTTTGTCTTTAGGCATGTTCACCATATATGATAATACGAACCAGGTATCTGGGTGTACCTCCAACATTAGCGGATCTGTCTTTAAACATTTTTGCCAATCTTTCCCCTTTTTGTGATATCTTTAGATATCCAGTTATTACTGATTCCAGCCAATTATGTTTCTAAAAAGGGGCATCCTTTGTTTTCTAATCTCAAAAAGTCTCCCTAAATATCATTTGTCTTGGGACTGAATTAAAGCACAGGATGTGAGGAAAGTCATACACACTTTCATTTAACAGAGTGCAAGAATTCACCAACTCTTCAGTGAGAATTTTACCCAAAATCATGCTTTGGAAGAAAAAAAATTCAAGTGTTAACCTGTGTGAAAAATATGAAAAATACTCATCATGGAATTAATAAAATGAACATCATTGTGCATCATTTTAATTGCATTTTCATGCATAGATATTTTATAACATAGCTTTAAATATGCTCATATTCATGAATATTATTGATATACATGTATGCTGACCTACATGTAAAAAGGTGTGCCATGCTGTTATCAAGCATGTAAAAATGCAGTTAAATGCCTTGTCTCAACAGAAATATTCCATGTCATCTCAGTTATTTTTCAAAACAAGTTTTATGATAAACTGAACAAAAAGTATTCTTTAGGTCCAATTTATCTTTTTGCCGTGGAGAGAAATTTCCAATTATTCTTCATTCACTAATTGACATTTTTACTACATGGGAGTGATTAAAATTATTGATACAAATTCTTTTCTTGAAAATTTAAAAAAATAGAAATTTGCAAAATGTAAAGTTACGGAAAATGTTTCAAATTCTAACAACACAAGGAATGTTCAGATACTTTTCTGACATTACTAAGACAAGTGATTCATTTTGAAATTGGATGGACAGATTGAACTCAATTCAGAATATTCTTGGCTAGTTCAGAATAAGAATAGATAATCTGTTCTAAACTTGAAAAATTCCAGAATTGTAAACATTTTAAACATCTCTATTTAGATTTATAAGAAATGGAACCTGGAAAACTTTTTTATCCAAGATTTGTTGTTGTTTGATAAGAATAGAACATTGTCCTCCCCTCCCCAATACCATCTTAGCATAGCTGCCAAGTATAGTGTGAAACAATGAATATACACATTATATTTGTAGAGTATATTTGCAATATTCTGAATGATCCCATTTTGAGTTCAATCTGTCCATCCAATTTCATTTCCAGTAGTTTTTATGTTAATGTTATATAATATAGAATATTTTATTTTCTATTTCAAGCAACATCAAGTAACTGCATTAACATAAATCCAGGATTCATAAAAAGAAATAAAAATAAACAGAAAAAGTTCTATAAAAATATAGGAAAAAAATAAAAAAGGGTAATGCACATACATAATGTAGAGAAGCGGTGTCAAACTCAATTTCATTGAGGGCTGCATCAGGGTTGTTTTTGACTTCGGAGGCCAGGGTGGACATGGCCAGCTTGATGTCACTCATGTTAGGGTTGTCTGTGGTGGCCTGAGTACTCTGCCAGCAAAAATGGGCTCCTGAGCTCTGTTTTCATCCATGACGGCCTCCTCCAACCCTCTGCCAGCAAAAATGGAGTTCAGGGGGGCACATTTTCATCTGCAATGGCCTCCTGCCACCCTCTGCCAATGAAAATGGAGCTGGGGGGCCCCTCACAGCCCCCAGAGCTCCATTTTTGCTGGCAGAGGGTGGTAGAAGATTGCTGCAACTGCAAATGGCTTGGAAGGTTCATGAGCGGCCCTCCCAAATTCCATTTTCACTGGCATAGGCACTATGGTCTGATCCTTCATTGTTTCCAGGGCAGCCCCATGGGCCAGATCTAAGCACTCTATGGGCCAGATCTATCCTGCGGGCCCTGACTTTAATACACCTGATATAGACTATATCTTGTATTTGAATTAAAAAATGTTCTGCAATCAGTGAAGAACCGGAAGCTGAAAAAAAGTTGGATATTTAAGCAAGAAATTATCTCAAATAAAATCAATTATGAAGCAATTATAGGGAAAAAAGATAATATTTCTAAAATACTCTTTTACACATTGTATATTATATAATAGAAATAAAATATTGAAAACCTATGAGAGATTTAAGACATTCAATGTAAAAAAGGAAACTTTAGAATATTTTTGAGCTAAAATAGTTCTGCAAGAAGGAATTGAAAAAAATGTGTTTAGTTTTCTACAGGAAATGTTTTGAAAGCTATTATTTCTACAAATGAAGTCATACACAGTATAGACTTTAAAATGTATTAAAAACTGGGCACCTGACTTCAATGTTTTCATACATTTGAAACTGGTAGCACCTGCTCGCAAAATGTAATTCTATATTTATTACATGAATTCTGTAAATTGAATTTACAGAAAGATCTACCCAGCTTTCAGAGCTATCCAGATAAGTCCCAAGTAAAAAAAAAACCAGGTGTGTACAGCTTCGTCATAGACAATATAAGTATACACTGTAAAATAGGGCATGGCATAATAATATCCATCATGCTGTTGTACATCTGGTTTACTTAAAATTTGATTACTTAAAAAGTGGACCATATATATCATTCTAAAGGTAGTCAAAATAATGAATCAGGAGTCTAGTAGCACCTTTTTGACTAAAATATTTTATTACAATATGAAGTAAACAGCTTATAATTTGTATGTTTTGTAATAAAATGTGTTAGTTTTTTTTCTGATTTTTTTTTTTGCTACCATAAACATAGATTTTCTCCTACAATGTCTACAAAATAATAAATTGTCTAGAAACTTTAAATCTATGAAGAATGATTTAAAAAGTGGGCATCTTCAACTTGCAAACAAACAAAAACCATGATTTTGGTGACATATCATATGGTGACATAATGATATGATTGTGATTCTTCCCAATTCATATATTCTACAAAAATGAAAATATTTGAAGTACATTTAAAATAATTAAAATATTCAGTGTAAACAAAATCTAATCAATTCCAAATAATATACATATAATGCCAACTAAGAATAAGAAAGCATTATTTATTACATTATTGTATACTGTTAAAATAAGAACTTGAGTCATTTAGTTGAAAGAGAATAATGGATTGTTTCTTAAATAGTTCTTATATTGGGAAAATATCTGGTATAACTGATCATGTTCTACTAACCCTAAAGGCTAGGTCACACTGGCTGACAGATGCAAAACGTATGCAAAAAGGACACAGCAGACGAGCAAAATTTTGGGGGTGGCTCCATCCGTTGTTATCCG
>BHFT01019612.1:311-33568 GCA_004320025.1 Laticauda laticaudata
TCCCCCCCCCCCCCCGGCAGCTGGACTTCCTTTGTTTTCCCTTGAAGACATTTTGCGTCTCATCCGAGATTGGATAAAAAGAGAAACGTCTTCAAAGAAAAACAAATGGAAGTCCAGTCACCTCTTGGAAAAACACCTTTGGGACAACCAGGACCTGAATGGCTGAGAAACTCCATAGATGACAAGCCCAGCCATGTCCTTCAACAATAACAGAGTTGGAAGGGACCTTGGAGGTCTTCTAGTCCAGCCCCCTGCTCAACTGGTTAATTCTTCTACCTGTCTTCTAAATTCTTCTAATTTCCTCCTCAGTCCTAGGTTGGGTCTCTCCTTGATTAGTGTCAATATGGAACTTCTTAACTTGCTCTGAGGGGCTTTGGAGAATAGCTTGACCGCCTCCTCTTCTTTGGGGCAGCCCCTCCAATATTGGGAGAGTGCTATCATGTCACCCCTGGTCCTTCTCTTCATTAGGATAGACATAACCCAATTTTGCAACCCTTCTTCATATGTCTATGGAGATTTTCACTCATCCGGGTCATGGTTATCTCAAAAGTGCTTTTTTTTCTAGATTTGAAGAGAAGAGAAACGTCTTCCAAGAGAAAACCAGAAAGTCCAGGTGTCTCTAGAAAAAAGCACCTTTGAGATATTCTTTATATGTTTTAGCCTCCTGTCTCCTTATCATCTTTGCACTCTTTCTAGGGTTCCAGCATCATTTTTGTACCATGACATCCAGAATTAGATACAGATGGTCTCAGTAGTCAATCTGCTGTGCTTTTTGGGTCTCCTTCTCAAGGAAATGAGACTTTCCCCTTTTAAGGAGCTGAAGACTCCAGGCTGGGCTGCTAAATATTCTTTCCTGCGATATTCTAGAATCAGGAAACCCCGATTCTACTTTTGCAAGCTATGTCTGGTTTGTTGAGGAACAATTGGGCGAATGCCTGCCTTCCCCTTCGAGAAAGAATTGGGGCTTCTACGCATCGCTGCCTCGTCTGTCTGTTTCGTGTCTGTTTGAACTGGGAACCTTGGCAGCAAGTCAGGTTAACTTCCTGACCCTCCTGCTAAAGGGACGAGGTTGTCCCCCCCGTGCTGTATCAGGTGCCGACCGAGAAGCATCTTCTGGGACAACTCTCATTTTTCCTCCTTGGAGAATTTTGTTGTGTTGCAGCAAACAAGGGGGTTGTGTCCAGGGTGCCGAGATTTGCAAAGTGACCAAGGCAGGATAAACATAGTGGCAGTGGCTTATGGAACCAGGGTGGTATTTGGTGAAATGTCAGGCTCTGGGAGAATAGACTGCTGATAAATCCTCACGTAACTGCAGAGTCCACTGGCTGGTCCTGGGCTTACTGTGTTTCCCCAAAAATAAGACCCTGTCTTATAATTTTTTTCTACCAAAAAAAGGCATTTTGGAGGGATGTTGTCCACTGACTAACCTCAGTTGCACACATTGCCCCTGGCGTCCTTTTTGCTGTCAGAGGCCTTCAGGAACTTTTTCTTCAGCAGCTGGTAAGGCTTTCCTGAAGGCCTCTGCATCCCATAATAGAGCTCTGGATCGATCCAGAGCTTTGTTCTCAGCTCCAGAGGCCTTCAGGAAAACCTTGCCAGCTTTGCCGGCGGCAGAAGAAATGGGCCAGCAAGGCAGGTGTTGAGGGGTGCGAGGCCTGGATACACCTGTCCAAAGGTAGAGCAGCTCCACCCCCCATCCCCAACCTGCCTTAATTTTTACCCATCCATTCTGGAATGGGTGGGATCTTAATTAGGGCTTATTTTTTTGGGGAAAGGGCTTATATTGGGCGCACGTGTAAAAATCCAGCTAGGGCTTACTTTCAGGGCAGGTCATATTTTTGGGAAAACAGGGAAGGTGCTGGTGTGGTTGTGGTGATTTGGAATTTGTGGTGATTTGGAATGAGACGGAAGAAAGAAAAACTTAGACATGTGGCTATGAAACGAAGATTGAAGGTTGCCTAGAACTTGTAGAGTATTTGAATAGGCGAGACTCTCATGATCGATTCACGCCACAAAATTGGGAATGGTTGAGACTTGGATGGCAGGCAAATGTTGTGAATACTTATTGGAACCCTCTTGGCTGTTTGTGTGAAAGTCAGACTCCATTAGAGGGGAATAGCTGAATGTTGTGTTGCAGTGAATTACAGTTAAGGGAGAATTAACATCACCTTAATTCACTAAACCCCAGTTTGGTTTAGGGGTTAAGGTAGCAGGTTAGAAACCAGGAGACGGTGAATTCTAGTCCTGCCTTGGGCATGAAAGCTGGCTGGGTGACTTTGGGCCTGCTCCACTCGCTCAGCCCACCTCACAGGGTTGTTGTTTTGGGGAAAAATAGGGCGAGGAAAGATGCGTTGAATGTGTTTGCGGCCTTGAGTTGAACATAACAAAGGAACAAATACATGAATAAGCCTTATGAATAAGTGTGATCCAGAGCAGGGGTCTCCAAACTTGGCAACTTTAAGACTTGTGGACTTCAACTCCCAGAATTCCTCAGCCAGCTCTGTTGGCTGAGGAATTCTGGGAATTGAAGTCCCCAGGTCTTAAAGTGGCCGAGGTTGGAGACCCCTGATCCAGAGGGCAAACCTTTATTCTGTTTGATGACCTGGGTGGCTGGATTTAAATGGGAGAGTCATTGGAAGACCCCAGAATGAAGGAGCATGCGGAATAATCAGCATTTTTTAGAAAAAGATTTGCTTGCACGAAATATATTCATTCATACCTGGCTGGAGGATAAATTCAGCCGCATTTAAAAGTAGTAGATAAAGGGAATATACTGTACCAACCATAACTGGTTTGATTCTATGTACTAAGGGTAATAGTGGTTGATTACAGGTAGTCCTCAATTTACAACAGTTCAATTGTGGTCGTAAGTCGAGGATTACCCATATTACTTGCCGAGGAAAAAATCGTTGTAAAGAAAATGATGACTGCTGCGAGAAGGTGGGAAGCAACAAGGCTGCAGCAGAGCGGTTGCGACTGGAGAATTTTGAAAATGTGATTCACAGTTGAACAGAATAACGCAGCTAGAAGGGCCCTTGGAGGTCTTCTAGTCCAACCCCCTGCTTAGGTAAATGGCTGTCTAGCCTCTTCTTGCAAATTATGGTTTGTTGTGGATTGCTGTCACCATGATGAAATTCCTCCTTAATTCCAGTTTGCTTCTCTCCTGGATTAGTTTCCATCCGTTGCCACTTGTCCTGCCTTCAGGGGCTTTGGAAACTAGCTTGACACCCCCCCTCCCTTCTTTAGGGCAGCCCCTCAAATATTGAAATACAGAATATTTGGAACAAGTTGGAATAGGCCATGTAGGTCTGCCAGTCCAACCGCCTCCCACCCAAGCAGGGGACCCTATGCCCTTTCTGACAGATGGGAGTCCAGTCTCTTCTTGGAAGCCTCCAGGGATGAAGCTCCCACAAGTTCTCTTCCATGGGTGGATTGTTCTCCCTGTCAGAAAGTTTCTCCTTATTTCCAGGTTGAATCTCTCCTTGTTCAGTTTCCATCCATTCTTCCTTGTCTGGCTTTGGAGAATAGCTTGACCCCCCTCCTCCTCTCTGGGGCAGCCCCTCAAGTATTGAAAGATGCTCTCCTGTCTCCCCTAGTCTTTTTATTCATTAAAATCAGATTAAAATCAGATTAACAGAGTTGGAAGGGACCTTGTAGATCATCTAGTCCAACCCCCTCCCTCAGATATTGGAAGATGCTCTCCTGTCTCCCCTGGTCCTTCTCTTCCCTAGACTAGCCAGGCCCAGTTCCTGCAACCGTCCATCGTATGTTTTAGCCTCCAGTCCTCTCATCATCCTGGTTGCTCTTCTCTGCCCTCTTTCCAGAGTCTCAATCTCTTTTTTATAGTAGGGTGACCAAAACTGAATGCAGGATTCTCAGTATTCTGTGGTATTCTAGTGTGGGTGTGTGTGTGGAGGCTGGATTTATGCATGAGAGTTGGAAGAACGATATCCCAGAGGAAAGGCAAACAAGACTGAATGCCAAACCTAGGGGGGGATTATCTTTGTGCAAAGTGTGCCTTGGAACAGGTGTACCCGAATTGTGACCAAAAGGCTCTCAGAGGTAAGAGCGAGCAAAATGTGAGAAATGACTTTTTTTAATGGGTCACGAGAAATACGCAAGTGTGAGAAAGGAAGCTGCCTGTATTGTTGTTGATGGAGGGAAAGTATAGGATTGGGACTTCCCGCAGGGACGGCGATTCTAAAAATTAACATTTACTGTCCAAGCTGTTTGGCAGCGGCAAAAATGACACAACCAATTGCAGGTTTCTGTTCTTTGCAGGAATTTAGCCACCCGCCAAAATTGGCACCAATTTCTGTCCTATTCAACATTTAAGGGGAAAAAAAACCAAGATTTTTTCTTGCCTGCCCTTTACTGTGAATTTGGAGGCAATATTCTTCCCTGCAATAATTGAGAATCAGGAAACCCCGATTCTACTTTTGCAAGCTATGTCTGGTTTGTTGAGGAACAATTGGGCGAATGTCTGCCTTCCCCTTCGAGAAAGAATTGGGGCTTCTACGCATCGCTGCCTCGTCTGTCTGTTTCGTGTCTGTTTGAACTGGGCACCTTGGCAGCAAGTCAGGTTAACTTCCTGACCCTCCTGCTTGCGGTTTTGGTTTACCTCTGCGAAGCAAAGCGATTTTTAGCTTCAGAAAGAATCTCTGACAGCTTCCCCTGAGATCTGTGGCAGAGCCTGCATGCCAGCAAGAGGACTGGCGCCTTTGAAAGCTTCTGGCAGAAAGAGGCTGAAGGGAGACGCTCCCACGTTGAGCCGGCCTGACTGAAGGTCAGCCCTGCCCATTGGCACACGGCAGGGGCTTCCCAGGAAGGAACCGCGTGGCTCCAAACCACCATCCTGGGTTTGCGGGGCCACTTTGCACACGGCGGGTTCCATGAGAAAGGCCGTTTCGTCACCGGGCTAGGAAATGGAAGACTGTGTCCCGCCCAAGCTACAGAAGCTGTCGAATCACCAGGAGACGGGGAGTTCTCGTTCCATCATAGGCATGAAAGCCAACTGGGTCACTTTGGGCCGATCACCCAGCCCAACCCACCTCAAAGGGTTGTTGTTGTGGGGGAGAAATAGGAGGAAGACCATGTGTTGGATATGTTTCCTGCCTTGGAAGTCATTTGTCAACCTAATAAGGGTGGGATATAAATCAGATGAATAAATAATAGGAGACCTCAGGCCGGCTTTCTCTCCAGCTTTTCTGTTGTGGTGGCTCTCCTCACCCGGATGACGGTGGCGGCATTGTTGGTTTTGTGGGGCTCAGTTTGCAAGATGAATCAAGAGCCTCTCTCAGTCCTGTGAATATTGCAATGTCTCCTCCCCCGCTTCGCATTTTGAGCAGCCTGCAGCCTCCAGCACCGAAAGTAGGTCTTGTTGATTGCGGGAGAATGTGTTTTTAATGAAACAGAACTCGATCTGGATGCCCGTTCAGAAGAATTCTTCAGAAATATCGGCATTTTCTGCCCTTCTTTTTTGAAGGGCAGGGTTTCCAGTCTTCTGACGTTTTGTTACTTCGTTGGCCAAGGAAAGTTTGCCGGGCCGGGGAAACATGATAAGGCACCAAAAGCCAGATCGGGGTTGGTGCAGAGACCAAGTTTCCCCTGTTTGCATTTTCCCTTTGAGAATATTTATTTCAACTGTGGGTTGGGTAGTGTGGAGACGTTCCCCTCTCCCCCAGCTTCGGATCCTTGGGCTCTCTCAGTGTTGTGTTATTCACCTTTTGGGCCGTTGCTTTAATTTTTGTTTGAAGTGATGCCAGCCATCAGGAACCGCTTGGTGGATGTGATCAAATCTCAGCAGTTTGTATCTGCATAGACTTAGTCCTGATTGAAGAGACTCTTTGTAGCTCAGGGTTGAGCTGTGGGGTCCTGGGTGCTCTCTGAGCTTGGTGGGTTTTCTGCAGGCGTTTCAGGACCCAACGGTTCTGGCCGAGGCTTCCCCAACAGCACGAAGCCGACTCCTCATCCCGATAAAAACCTTTTATTGAGTTTACAATGAATTCCTCTCCAGCCAAGTCCTGGCCAACAGTCTTTCAAGAGAGTCCACAATTGTAGACCTTTACCGGGCTGGGAGAGTTGCCAGGCTGATGTCTTTCAGACACCACACTGTAGCAAGAATGCAGGAAGAGATCTTCACCCAAATGAACTAATTGTCTCCTGCAAAGCCCACTCCTCTTTATTCCCTATGGAAGGGGCCATTCACCGTCCACTTGAGCCTTTACTCCCGAGTCAACCCTTGTTCCTTAGCTGTTTCTTTCATCTGGCAGCTCTGTGCATGCACACACTGGGAACAGGCTCCAGCTGCTCTTCTTCCCCACTGATCTCCGGCTCTGAAGACAGCTGATAATTGTCGGACAGTCCTGGCCCCATCTCTGCCTCCAACGCAGAGCCCTCGTCTGAGCCTTCCCCCGACTCCAGGGCTGGCCCAGGTTCCTCCCCAACCTCCTCGCTGTCCGAGTCTGCTGCCAGTTCTGCTGGCCACTGGTGGGCCATAACACCAGCCACCCTCTGCTGATTGCTGGGAAAACGACAACCCCATGATCCCCTAAATGAAACTATAAACGAAAGGAAACCATAAAAGCGCAGAGTTTATAAACAGAGTTTATGGCTTGCTCTGTCCGTGTGGTGGGTGGGAGTGGAACTACACAGGAGCAGAGCTACCAAGAACACGAACAAGGTTAACAACCTTGTTTCTAATTTAACAACTGCAGTGATTCACTTAACAACGGTGGCAAGAAAGAAAGATTATGAAATGAGCCAAAACTCACTTAACAAACACTCTTGGTTAGCAATGGGAATTTTGGCCTATATGTCAATGGGGAAGCCAGATTCTCTGAACAGCCTAAAGTGAATTAAAGTAACTGCAGTGATTCACGTAACAAAGGTGACAAGAGAAGTCGTAAAATGGGGCAAAACTTAACAAATTTAGAATAATAACAGAATAACTGAGTTGGAAAGGACCTTGGAGGTCTTCTAGTCCAACCCCCTGCTCAGGCGGGGAATCCTATATCTCACTTAGTAATACAAGTTCTGGACTCAATTGTGGTCATAAATTGAGGACTGCCTGTATGTGAGAGAACATGCCCCCCTCTGGGTCAAGGTATAGTTCCAATTCTTTCACTCTCTTCTCGCATTGGCTGGGAATCCTGGACTGTGGTTGTGTCAGGCAAGAGAAGGCAACAACTTCCTTTTCTTTTATAGGACAATTGTATGTTGATGATCAAAGCCAAGTCAGTGTATCAGAGACGTAAACAAAAAAAATTGATTTAATCCAGGGGTCTCCAATCTTGGCCACTTTAAGACTTGTGGACTTCAACTCCCAGAATTCCTCAGCCAGCTTTTCTGGCTGAGGAGTTCTGGGAGTTGAAGTCCACAAGTTGTTGTGGTTAGCCGGCGGTAGGTGCGGATGGCTGAGGAGAGCAAGGACTCAGATGAGGGGCCAGGACCATCAGGGAGTGGACTGCTGCCTTCAGAGATTGTGGGGCTGGCAGCAGTGATGAGGAGGTTCCCGAGGAGCCTGAGCCAAGTGCATGTGCACAAAGGATTGCTTGGAGGAAAGAACGATTACAGCAGCACAGGCGACTCGGGAATAAGGCTGCAAGGTAATGGCCTCTCCCTCAAGAGGATAAAAGCCAGGTTTGGAAAAGCGTTCTTTGCAGCCAGCAAAGAAGCTCTGAAGCTCAACTTGTGGACATCTTAGTTCGTGTTTGGAGAATCTTGTAAATTAATCCTTATCTCTGGGTTTGGGGCATCATTGACAAACACCTTGGCAAGGCTCTTTCTTGTCTGAGCTAATTAGTGGAAAGCAGCCTTTTATCTGTAAGGGAACAGAACTCGTTACTAAACCTTAAAAGGTGGGGGCTGCTGCCTTTGTCTGTGTTTGCTCTTTTGGGACCCAGTTGGGTCACAGAACACAAGTCTTAAAGTGGACAAGGTTAGAAACCCCTGATTTAATCTGTCCTCTCTGACGCCTGGCAGTAAATACATGGAAAACATGAAATGCTGGATAATTTCTAGCCTGGTTGCTCTGTTTTGCGACTGTTTTCCCTTTGGTGGGGGGGAACGGGACTGTGAGCAACGAGAGGAGGGACAAGGCGGCTTCATCAAAGCTCAGACTAGGTTTGATGGCATTGCAAGGTTTGTAGAGCTCAGGCACCACCCACCTCTCTCCTAAGGGAGCTGTCTTGTTCACATCAAGTGCAGCAGTCCTCCAGTTACGACTGCAATGCTCTTGCCAAACAAGAGTGTGGTCGGTAGGAGGAGGAGTGGCAGAGCCTGGGAGTGGAGGAGTTAAGAGAGGAACCAGCCTGGAACCCCTGCGTAGCCACAAACAGACTTAAGTCCAAACTTTCTTGAAGTCTGCTAGCCCAGCACCGTAATACAGGTACTCCTCAACTTACAACCGTTTGTGTAGTGACTGAAGTTACAACAGCAGTGAAAGTAGGACCCTTTTTTCATGCTTGCCATCCCCATGGCGGCATCCACGTGATCAAAATCCGGATGCTTGTCAACTAGTTCCTATTTATGGCAGTCTCAGCGTCCCGAGGTCATGGGATTTTCCCCTTTTGCAACCTTCTGGCAAGCAAACAGGGAAGCCAGGCTCACTTAACGACTGTGTCACTAAATGCAGGGATTCACTTAATAAATGTGGCAAGAAAGGCCATAGACTGGGACAAAGCTCACTTAACACATTTCTCACTTTGCAACGTGTATTTTGGGCTCTGTTGTGGTTGTAATTCAAGGACTGCCTGTGTAATTTGAAATGCTGTTGTGTCATCCCAGTGTGGTCGTTCCAGAGCCGCCACCTCTGCTCCCACCCTCAGTCCTTCATCCCAGCCCTTTGGGGGACCAGAGTCGTTTTTCCTTTCTGTTGCTAAGAAGGCAGTTCTTGAGTTTTGTCCCATTTTACAACCTTCCTTGCCACAGTTGCTAAGCGAATCCCTACAGTTGGCATGTTAGTGAGTTGGTTGTAAAGTGAATCAGGCTCCCCCATTGACTTTGCTGGTCAGAAGGGGGATCATGTGGCCCACAGGGGACCCTGCAATGGTCATAAGTCTATGCCAGCTGCCAAGCCTCTGAATTTGGATCACGTGGCCCCGGGAGATGCTGCAACGGTCGTAAGTCATTGTTTTCCCAGTGCCGTTGTAACTTCGAACAGTCACTAGATGAATGCTTGTTGGTCAAGGACTACCTCGTACACGGCGCTTGCTGAACACCCAAATGTGCATTATGTCAGCTAATCTATCCAGCTCCATGGATTGGCAGCGTTGGAGGCGGGCGAGGTATCTTGCCTCAGGCAACATTTATCTTCCCAAAATACCTGGGATAAGTAGCTAAACACTACAGAGGCTTCCATCCAAAGCTTCTTTATTGACTTATCCTCAAGCTATAACTCACAGTTATGTTGTGATTCATCTAATGTCCAATCTTTGCATTGTCCTCTTCATAGCGGGAAAAGATAGTTCTCTTCATCCCATAATGATACAGCAAGGGAAGACTCCAGCACGATGCTGGGGCCAGGCAAGAGTGACCAAAGCTCCCCCCAGCCCAACCAGAGGTCAATTGAGTGACCAATCAGGATTACAATGTGACCACGTGACGTGAGCTACATCTCCCATGGGGCATTCCCTGAAGGGGACAACTCTCATTCCCAATCTAACTATATACTGTCTAAGCAGCACAAGAAGGAAGGGCTGGTTTTGCATGTACAACCTAATCCCGCACATGATCCAGGAAGCTTTGCATGTGCCTGCTGCTTGGGCTGTGGCCCTGTACCAGGCAGTCCATGGGACTTTTGGCTTACATGACTGTGGAGCTCACAAACACGAGATCACGAGGACTGGTTCCCAGTCACATTTCCCAGTACGATTCTATCGTTTTAAGTCAAAGACTTACCTGTATACCTTTTGCTTCTTTCTAACTTCTGGGCTAAGGTTGCCCAGTTAGTGGTAAAACTATGTTCTGAAGTTGTGAAAATCTGCTCTCAAATAGTATCACTGGGCACCCACCAAATCTAGCTTCTAGCACTGATGTTGTTCCCAAGTTGGGTCATGAAAGGTCTAAGAAAACCACGAAGCTCAGAGAGCACCAAGGACCCCACAATCCTCCTCCTCCTCCTTGCAAACCCCCCTCCTTTCTAGCACTGATAAGGTTACCT
Source organism: Laticauda laticaudata (assembly GCA_004320025.1). NCBI lineage: Eukaryota > Metazoa > Chordata > Lepidosauria > Squamata > Elapidae > Laticauda > Laticauda laticaudata. The sequence continues at coordinate 10,474 of BHFT01019612.1, forward strand.
AGAAATGTCTGCAAGAAAACAGCCCAGTTCAGAGAGCATCAAGGACCCCCCATTTCAGCCGGGAGCTTCGGAGATTCTCTTCCGTGGACCTTCAGCTGGGACATCCAGCTTGAGCAAGGAAGCCATTCAGCTCCCATCGAGCAGTTTTAGGCAGCGAGCAGGTGGATTTTGCAGCAGGAGAACTGGAGGACTCAGAGGAAATCCCCTGGGGGAATATGAGCAGCCCACCTGGGACAGGAAGAAAATCTTGGGCAGCTCCCCGATGGGGCTGGGGAGGCAGCCGAAAGCATGATGCTACGGCTGCAAAATAATAGGAACAACAGAGTGGGAAGGGACCTTGGAGGTCTTCTAGTCTGACCCCCTGCTCAAGGAGGAGACCTCATATCATTTGGGACAAAGGCCGTCCAGCCTCTTAAAAGCCGCCAGTAATGGAGGCCCCTCAACTTGCGGAGGGAGGGATTCTACTGCTGAATCGATCTCCCTGTCAGGAAATTCCTCCTCGGTTCCAGGTTGCTTCTCTCCTTGGTTAGTCTCCATCCGTTGCCTCTTCTCCTGCCTTCAGGGGCTTTGGAGAAGAGAACAGAATAACAGAGTTGGAAGGGACCCTGTAGGTCATCTAGTCAAACCCCCTGCTCAAGCAGGAGACCCTGTCCCATTCCAGACAAATGCCTGCTTCTCTCCTTGGTTAGTCGCCATCCGTTGCTGCTTCTTCCGCCTTCTTTGGTGCTTTGGAGAATATGTTGAGCCCTCCTCTTTGGGGCAGCCCCTCAGATATTGGAAGACAGCTATCATGTCACCCCTAAGCTTTCTTTTCGTTAAACTAGCCATATCTTTCATCTCATTCTTTTCTCAGGACTAGCTGTAGGTCCAAAGGCCGGTAAAATGACTCCTCAATGGGAGTGGAGCAATTTTGGGGTGGCCATTTTAAAGGCTGTGATCCTTTCGCAGTGATTTTTCTAGGGATATTATCAAGCATAAAAGCCAGTAGTCTGCAAATTGAGGTTGTGTTGCGTTTTACTTCTTCGGAGTTTTGGTGCCAGAACTGTTGACCGATAGTTGCAATTAACCTTTGGGTGAGTTTGGGGTTCGGTTGGGAGCTTACTCGGCCTTGGGCTGCACAAGCTCAGCGGCTGGGAGACTTTCCAGCGGTTGGTAGTAAATCAGGCGGTTTGTGGAAAGGCTTTGGTGCCCCCCGGTGGTTGTTTGAGGAGCAGAGCATCAGAATGAGGACTTGTGGAGGCCCCGCGTTGCTGGGTGCCTCGGCGTCCCAAGCCGTGTTTGGCAACTGGAAGATGGATCATGGAATCCTCGGACTGGAACGGACCGTGGAGGTCTTCTAGTCAACCCCCCTGCCCGAGACAAGAGACCTGATATCATCCCGGAGAAATCTTGAAAGCCTTCAGCAACGGAGCACCCACCACTTCTGGAGTCAAGCCGTTCCCCGGATTCATTGTTCTCTCCGCTTTAGCTCCAGATTGGGTCTCCCGCTGACAAATCTCCACCCATTGCTTCTTGGGGCTTTGCTTCCTCAGGTGGAGGAGAGCTTGACCTGATCCCCCTCTTCAAGGGTTGGAAAATGCTATCGGGTCACCCTTAGTCCTTCTCTTCATTAGACGAGGCCAGGGATGTCCAACTCAAGTTTCACCAAGGGCCACATCACAGTTGTGTTTGGCCACAGGGTGGGCATGGCTGGGTTGGGCATAGGCAGCTCAACGCCACTCATGTCGGGGGTACCTGTGGTGGCCGAGGGCTAAGGCAAGATTTCCCTCCCTCCCTCCCTCCCTCCCTTCCTTCCTCCCTCCCTCCCTTCCTTCTTCCCTCCCTCCCTTGCTTTTCTTTTTCTCCTTTCCTTTTGTCTTTAGTTTGTTTTGCTAGCCCTCTGCCAGGGAAAAGAGAGCATGGCAGGGCAGGCGTACCCTCCCCCAGCCCTGTTTTTGCTGCCTGAGGGCCGCAGGAGGCGGTTGCAGCCAAAAGCAGGGCCTGCGTGGCCGGTCCGAACTCCTTTTTCGCTGGCAGAGGCACTGTGGGCTGTTTTCAGGGTGGCCCTGCAGGCCAGATCTAAGCACCCCGCAGGCTGGATCTGGCCTGCATGCCTTGAGTTTGACACCCCTGCACTAGACATACCCGGTTCCTGCAACTGTTCATCACATATTTTAGCCTCCAGTCCCCTCATCCTACTTGTTGCTCTTTTCTGTAGTCTTTCTAAGGTCCCATAGTGACCAGAACTGACACAGTATTCCAAGTGTAGTCTTACTAAGGCTTTGTAAAGCAGTACCATCACTTCATATGATCTTGATTCTCTCCCTCTGTTGATGTAGCTTAAGATGGCATAGTTGGCTGAGGAATTCTGGAAGCTGAAGCTCACCCGTCTTAAAATGATCAAGTCTGAGAAAGGAGGTTAGTGCAAAAGGACCTTCTAGATCTAACAGGGAAGCCAGAGAACACAGGAGCCAACAAACAAGCCTCACCAGAAGACTTGATTCCTCTCAGGCATTAAACTTGGAAGCAGTTTCTGAGAGCAAGCACTTGTGACGCATTTCCCCTGGATGCTAAACGACCCAGTAGCGTTTTTCCCTTCGAGAGTGTATCAGTCACCTGCCTTTTATCTCTAAGGTGGTGCCAAGGTTCCAAGCAATGAACCCAACCAACTCAGCAACTCCTTGAGAAAGCCAGAAGTGACAGGTGGTTGCTATGAGTTGACACTGACTAGGTGCTACATCATCAGGCCTCCAATGAATGAATCAGTTCCTAAAAAATACCACCTGACTGTCCAGAGCAAGGGTGTCAAAACTTGCCAATTTTAAGACCTGTGGCATTCAACTCTCAAAATGCCCAACCAGCCATCCTTCATTAGTCTTTCTAGCACTGATGTTCCTCCTCCTCCTACCTAGCATTGATGATATTCCCTAGTTGGGTCATGAAATGTCTGCAAGAAACCAGCTGAGCACAGAGAACACCAAGGCTCCTGCAGTCTTCTTCTTCTTCTTCTTCTTCTTCTTCTTCTTCTTCTTCTTCTTCTTCTTCTTCTTCTTCTTCTTCTTCTGCTTCTGCTTCTGCTTCTGCTTCTGCTTCTGCTTCTGCTTCTGCTTCTTCTGCTTCTTCTGCTTCTTCTGCTTCTGCTTCTGCTTCTGCTTCTTCTTCTTCTTCTGCTTCTTCTTCTTCTTCTTCTTCTTATTCTTCTTCTTATTCTTCTTCTTCTTCTTCTTCTTCTTCTTCTTCTTCTTCTTCTTCTTCCTCTTCCTCTTCCTCTTCCCCCCCCTCCTCCGTTGGAAGACTGCTATTATGTCACCTCTAGCCCTTCTTTTCTCTAGATTGAACATACCCCCTTCCTGCAACCACTCTTCTTCCTAAGTTTTAGAGCCTCCAGTCCCCTAATCATCTTGGCTTTCCAGAGTCTCAATATCCTTGGGTTCAAATGTACATCACCCACATGCTTGATAGCTGTTCTCTCCCCCTTCTCCAACCAGGAATGGAGACATTGTAGAGGATCTGCCTGTGGAGAGTCTCTTTGTCTTGCTGTCTCAAAAGATTGCAAGGGATCCTGAATGGAGCCTTCTGGCTGCCCAGTTGATTTATTATGATTTTTGTGCCGGGTTGTATTTCAATTAAACTCTGAGCCCTTCGCCCTCTAATCCTCAGCAGGCCTGGAGGTATTTTGTCAGAGGCTTTATTGAGATGGAGTTACATGGCAGTCAGAGCATCTCCACAATCTATTAAGGAAATCATCTAATTAAGAAATGAGGTGGTTAATCCGGCAAGATTTATTCTTGACAGATCCAGGCTGACTCCTGGCAGTTGTCTGCGGCTCAAGATGCTAAAAGATTAACCTCCGTTTGAGAGGATTTTCAGAGATCAATGAAAAAACAAACAGATTATCAGGATTCAAGCAAAAACAAACAGAGAAATTCTGAGATGTCTCAAAGAACCTAGTGAGAATTATTTCAGGTGATCCCTGATCTGTTCCTGGAGAATAAATCTAATACTAAGAGGAAGCCAGCAGGTTTCCAGCAAGAAAAACTGCCTCCAGGGACTAATACAGTTAAAGCTGTTGGCCAGGACAGCAATTTGTGGGTCTTGAGGTGAAATTTTGGCCCTTGAGGTCCTTCCTGGGCTGCTGGGACATCCAGTGCGAAACCCAAGGGTGTTTTTTGCAAAAGGCAACTGGACTTTCTTGTTTTTTCCTTGAAGACGTTTCTCTTCTCATCCGAGAAGCTTCTTCACTTCTGACCGAAGGGTGGAGGATGGAAGGATTTATATTCCTTGCGATCCTCTGGTCCTTAGCTCCCTCTGAGAGTCGTTGAGGCCACTTGGAGGCTTATCTGTGCCCTCAAGGTCACCCAAATCAGAGATGACGGTTTATCCCCCCCCCCCGGTTGAGAGCAGCGCTGCCCAATTTTAACGTAGATGGCCTCTTTGACCCCTCTTTTAAACCAGAGCTCCTCTCCGTCCGCAATGTGGACCTTAGACATCCAGTGGGAAACTGGTTGGAGACTGATGGGGGCTCCTCAGCTTCTCTCTGGAAGGCTCAAGAGGCCAGACCAGCTTTCCCCAACCGGCCATGATCAGATGTCTGGTGCTGCCGCCGTCTTGTCCTGTGGAATTAACCAGAACCCCTCAGGAAGAGCCTCTCACAGAAGAAGCTTGCTTGGGAGTCATCCTCGTTACAAGACTGCATCCCCTTGGGAACGGTCTGGCGCGGGTTCAAGGATTCTGGGGGAGGCCAGGCCTTGTGGCGCTTTCTGCACTGCAAGGACTCCAAGCTCGGACCTCTCTTAACCCCCCCCCCCGCTCCAGCCTCTCTCGAGATTACATCACAGGAAGGGAGGAAAGGAGGACAGAAGTAACAAAGGAAAGAAGAAAACAGGGAAGGAAGGAAGGAGGGAGGGAAGAAGGAAAGAAAGAAAAGAAAGAAGAAAGACTGTGGGATCCTTGGGGCTCTCTGAACTTGACTGTTTTATGGCAGACGTTTCATAAGCCAACTAGTGAACATCTTCAGTTCTAGAACGGAGTGAGGTTGGCTCCCTGTTTTATTTATCATGGCTTGCCCTGTCAGTGTTGTTGTGAGTGTTGTTCTCCTCTTGGTAGTCCTGTCATTGTGCTGTTATTTACTGTAGCTACTGTATCTAAACATAGAACAACCCTCCCTCCCTTCTAGCATTGATGATGTTACCTAGTTGGGTCATGAAACATCTGCAAAGAAACAACCACAGGAAGGAAGGGAGGGAGGGAGGGAGGGAGGGAGGAAGGAAGGAAGGAAGGACTTCCAACTAGATAGGATATTAATGGTGGGCAGACAGAGAGTCCTTGCATTGATTAATATCAGCACCAGCAACCAGAACCCCTGGCGAAGAGCCTCTCGCAGAAGCAGCTTTATTGATGGTCACCCAGGCCATCTCATCTGGCTGACTGCCTCCCCTTGGGAATGGTCAGACACGGGTTCAGGGAGCCTGGGGAAAGCCAGGCCTTGGGCCGCTTTCTGCACTGCAAGGACTCCAAGCTAGGTCTGCTCTTAACCCCTCCCAAATTCACGTAACAACCATGTGACTAACTTAACAGCTGAAGTGATTCACTCATCAATTGTGGCAAGCCAGGTCATAAAATGGGGCCAAACTCTCTTTACAACTGTCCCATTTAGCCACAGAAAGTTTGGCCTCCATTGTGGTCGTAAGCCGAGAACTCCTTGTAATCCTTGGCTCAGTTGTCCCAACATATTTATGTAAGTCTGTTAATGGCTTAGTGGGTTAGCAGTGGGTATGTTTTGGTCATGGGTTTGTACACACCTGAACACATGAGCCCCAAAGACAGCCGGAGTGGGTTTTGCTTGCCCAGCAGGTCGCCTTCTGGATATTTTGGATTTCAGGTCCCTTTACTCCTAGCAGAGGCAGTTGGGAAAGAGAATGTGTGGAGAGGGGGAGAAAAGTCAGCATTTTGATGTAAATCTTAGATCTGGAGATTGGAGGTTTTTTGGGTTTTTTGGTGTCTGTAGAAAGAAGGCGGCCATTGTGAGTTGCTCCTGAAAACACCCCAACTCGGCACTGGCTGTGTTCATGCAGGGCGCTTCCTCCTTTCACCGAATTGTCTAGCGCAGGGGTGTCCAGCCTGGGCCGCTTTAAGCCTTGAGGACTTCAACTCCCAGAATTCCCTAGCTCAGTGTTTCTCAGCCTGGGCCAGTTTCAGACTTGAGGACATGCTGGCTAGGGAATTCTGGGAGTTGAAGTCTTTAAGTCCCTTTAAAGTCCACAAATCTTAAAGTTGCCCAGGTTGGACACCCCCACTCTAGTGGACCATTCACACAACACGCTCACCTTGACCAGCATCCTTGGAGGTAGAGATCAAAGGCTGGTACCTGCCCAGCCACCATCATTTGCTCCTTAGTTCATGGCTCCGTGCAGGAGCCCAGAAGTGGCCTAATTCAACCACCGGCTTACCTACGATGCTTGGTTCCACCTGAGTCTCTCCCTGTCTCCTCACGCCAATGGCATGCCGGCACAGAGCAGTCTACCTGCCTGTTGCTGTTTTCTGCCTGCTGCCCAGCAGCAGGGAGGCCCCAGGCCCCATGGCATCGTCCTCCTGGGTCTCTGGGGGGCAGCAGCAGCACCCACTGCTTGGCAACCGGGCACGTGGGAGAAGGAAGTTGTCAGCCCTTCCACCCAAGAGCTGAGGGCCTCGGGAAGCCCTCTGAAGAAGGAGAGATTCTCCATCTGGGCCCCCTCTTTCCGTTTCATTGACGTGGAGGACTTTTCTGGGGTTCACAGCCCCCCCATGCCCTGACAATCTGCCCCCAGAGCCCCCCAGGGGGTTCCTGCCACTGCCCCCCTCTGCTCTGCAAGCATTCTTTGGGAGGAAAGGCAGCTCAGTGCTCTGTCTGGCAGCTTGTCTGTCACCGCTTTCAGTCTGGCTGGGGGGCGGCCGGGAGGCCCTTCATTCAGAGGGTGGTTATGGGGCAGGTGCTGCTCCTTTCCAAAGGAGAACCCCCCCCGGGGGCTTCTTCTGCCAATCTCCCNCCAAAGGAGAACCCCCCCCTGGGGGCTTCTTCTGCCAATCTCCCGCCCCCCTCAGCCCACCCCCCACTTTGGTTCCACAGGCACCAAGGAGTTTGGGCTAATTTTATTCTCCGCCATCTCCCCCTTCCTTCCCTTCCCTTTTCAGTGAATGACTTTTGGAGTCTTACAATTCAAAAATATACAATTAAAACAGTAAAAACACTTTTTTAAAAATGAAAAAAACACCCAGAATATACACAGCAGTGGAGATACGTGGCCAGTTAACACACACACACACCCTGACACTAACCCTCGTTGTTCCTCTCCATAAACACCTATGGCCGAACCCCTAAAGACTGGGAACCTATAATAATTGTCCCCATATATAAACAGGGGGGAAATGCTGGCAGGTGAGGTGTGGCACATGAGGCTGGGGACCCACAAAGACCCCTTGCAAGTCTGCCCCCCCCCTTGGCTGGTTGCTCCCTTTCTTAATGGCTGAGCTGCTTCTTTCACTGGAGGGAGCCAAAAGGTCCAGGGCAAAAGATTGCAAGGGATCCTGAATGGAGCCTTCTGGCTGCCCAGTTGATTAATGATGATTTTTGTGCCAGGTTGTATTTCAATTAAACTCTGAGCCCTTCGCCCTCTAACCCTCAGCAGGCCTGGAGGTATTTTGTCAGAGGCTTTATTGAGATGGAGTTACATGGCAGTCAGAGCATCTCTACAATCTATTAAGGAAATCATCTAATTAAGAAATGAGGTGGTTAATCCGGCAAGATTTATTCTTGACAGATCCAGGCTGACTCCTGGCAGTTGTCTGCTGGTTCAAGATACTAACTGCAAACCCCACTTTCTGCTGGCACTGATGATGTTGCCTAGTTAGGTAATAAAACATCTGCAAGAAAACCACCAATCTCAGAGAGCACCAAGGACCTCTCATTTCAACCAGAGCTATAAATATTACTATCAATATTGATAATCAAAATAAGGATGGCACCTGTGCAATTAGGACCTGGTAACCCAGGCAGAAGTTGGCGTATAGGATCTGCGCAAGACCCCTTCCACGTAAGGCCACTCCACCACTGTTTGGGGTTTTGGACCCCACCCCCCGACTAAACTTCCTTGCAGATGATCTTCATCCATCCCCCACATGCCAGTTTTTGGGTCTAAAGATCAGCTGCGCATCTGCCCACTTGGGAATTTCTCCAATTTGGGGGCTCCTATAAAAGAAGGTAGGAAGGACTTAGCTAAATAGAAGACAGGACTTGGGGGTCAAGTCAGTATATTGAGTGAGTAAGGGAGCAAAAGTCACACCAATTAATCAATAATTAATTCTGTGGCTCAGAGGAGGATGGAGAATTCACACGACCAGCCCAGTTGGATCACATCATGATGTCATGAGTGTGTTTTTTGTGGGGTGGAGAGACCAATCCAAATTCCTATATTTTTTCCTGTTGGTTCATTTATGAAATTTATCTTGTGGCACATGCCGTCCGGAGATAAGTCTGTAAGTGTTGGTTGGGTACCAGGATAGCGCTTTGCGTATGTTCAAACACACTGCCTCCCCAAGTCTGAAAATGCCCTTTTCTGTTTTTCATGGCTTTGTTGTTGTTCTTCTTAAAAAGTCTTGGTCTGGGTGGTTGTATTTTGCAATTTGAGAAAGGTGCGTTTTGTGGGCGGGCGCGGTGTTTTTCCAAGCCTGCCACCTTTGACTGCCAGGGTGGTTCTAGCCTGTTCTGGGCACCAGCCTCGAGGAGGACGGGAGAGCCGGTCCGGGAAGGCAGCGCCGCAGAGGCGGCGGGGTCCACGCCTGGCCAGGAGGGTCCCCCGCTGCCCGAAGTCGCCCGGCACCGCCTCCCCCCCGGGCCGTGACGTCCGCCCCGCCCGCCGCCGCCCAAGTCCCGGCAAGTCGCTCCGGGAGGCAGCCGAGCCGCAACTTCGCCGCCGCCGCCGCCGCCGCCTCCCCGCGCCCTGCGGCCGGGCCTCTGGGCGGCCGGACCCGCGGCGGTGGCGGCGCGCGCTGCCGAGGCGCGCGACACTGGTACCCAGGCGGCCGGTGGCTGCCGGCGGGGGTCCCGGCGCCTCTGCGGGCCCGCGGCGGGGCTCCATGAGGATCGCGGGGCTGCTCTGGATCCAAAGCAGGCATATGCTGCAGTGCCTCTGTGCAGGGCGCCTGAGTACCAGCACCTCCCCAGGTGGGTGGCGGGCCGGCGGGGGGGGCGGGCGAGGGTCGGGATGCAGCACCCTGGACAGCGCGCCCACCGATCCCGGAGTTGCCCCTCTAGCCCCCGCGCGCTCTGGTGCGTGTGCGTCGTCCTCGAATCCGGAGGACCCTTCTGTTTAGGTTTCGCGGCCTGGAGTTGGCCAGGAAGAGGCAGCCTGTCCTTTGAGGAACTCTGGCCCGGGTGCTGCGGTTTCGGTCCGCGTTCATGCCAGGTGGACTTGCTCCGTCCGGAGGACGAGTTGCTCCGACTATAAAGGTGGTGGTGGTGTCATTGGAAGAAAACAGCGAGCTTTTCCACACCTTCCTGTTGCTTGTCCCATTTTGGGGGGGCCTTGTCTGGTCTATTATGTGAACCAAGGGGTCTGTCGCAATTTTTGGACTTAGATGTCTCTTCTCTTGACTTCGTTTTAGACCTGTGGCATCCAGGTCTGTCTGCAAGTGGCACATTCCCGTAGTATGTGCAAATGTGCCTTCGGCAACCGAAGTGAGAGGCAGGGCTCAGATCTTTATCCAAATATCAGGACCGTCTTCACACAAGATGCTCCTTTGATTTCTGAATGAACCCATTTTCCTGGTTTGCGTGATACATTAAGCCATGAATTAACCAAAGGTTGACACAAGCGGGCTTAACATAGCATGGGAATGGAGCCGTTATGGCTTCACCTGATTTGATTAAATACGTTACATGATTCTCTGAATAAGATCAGGGTAGCTTCCACACAGCCTCGTTTTGAAAGCTGGCCATTGTGTTTAGAGCAGATCTCAGAAGGTGGGACGGTGTTGTGATGAGGTTTGTGTGGAATTTGTTTTGGGGTGCAACGTGGGGATAGGGGCACTGAGGCTTGCCATCTCTGCAAATTCAGTGAACAGCAGGCTGGAAATGTTTAGCCTGGACCCTCTTGGCCTCGTTGCTGCATCTCCCAGCAGGTTGGGAGGCAAAGTGTGGACCAATCCATGAAGCAGGAGTTTGTGGCAACCAACCATGGTTAACTGGTAGATTAAATAAGCCAGAATCTGTTTGTGTGTGTGTGAAGACCTAAAGCCAGAATCAGAAAGCCAGCAGAGAAAGTAACTTGTTGAAAACTGCCAACTTCCCTTCTGGCTCTTAAATTTCTGATTCTGACGATTTTCCAGTGTTGTGCATCATATTTATTTTAACCAAGGAATACTATTTGTATATTTGTATTTTCTCAGTGCGCAAGGACAGGTAAGACTTCCATAAACCTAGTGTGGAGTAACCTTCCAACATAAGGAAATACAGTTACTTCATCGTTCTATATTGATAGTCTTATTTTATTAGAAGCACACAATGCAAGTTATTCACTAATACTAGTTTTCTTTGTCAAATCTTTGGACTGTAGCTTTCTAAACTAAAGTTATTGTCTTTTATTGCTGCTCCCAGCCTTTATTTGTAGGCTTCTATTGTCTCAAGATGAAATTTGGTTGTGATACGGCGGATTTTCAACAACACATTCTTGTTTTGACAGAGCAAGGGTGGAATTGGAAGATCTCTGGCATACTTTGTTCCAGTTTCTATTATCTTCTCCCAAACTCCTCAAAAGGGCCTGAAATTAACTGTTCTAATTTAGCCAGGGGGCAGCAGCGTTAAAAATTGACTGCAAAACTGCCATCCTCTGACATCTCGTGTCAGTGTCATCAATAGACAGTGATGGGGGTGCTGTAATTTCAGCCCCCCACCAGCTCATCAGGGAGCAGATCATAGCCCCCCGCCCTGAAGAAGTTGCCCTTCCTAACATGCAGGAAGGATGTTGTTGCTTTGAGCTCCAAGCTTGGCGATTTGGTTGCAATCATTTCATCTCCATTTGTGGAGACGCCTTCAGTGCGCTTTGGATTGTGCTCGTGTGGGGAGCCTTGGCCTTCAAATACCTTGCTGAGTCCTGGTCTGGTTTCGGGTTGTGCTCCCCCCAGACAAGCACAATCCAAAGCGCACTGAAGACGAAACGCATGCAACCAAATCGCCAAGCTCGGCGCTCAAAGCAACAACACAATTACCAACCTGAGCTACTAATATTCAAAGACATACAGGAAGGATTTGGTCAGCCACTTGTTGTGATGCTGAACTCATAGGAATGCAGGTGACAAATGACAAGTTGTGTATTGGGCAAATCCTAACTTGGGAATAATTGATCTTTGAGCAGGTAGAATGTTCTCCTGAGTCCACGCTCGGTGTTGGATTGAACTCTTTAGTAGGATGGTTGGTGTTCCAGGCAGGGGGAAATTTTCCATTTGTCTTCTTTCTCAGCTAATCGAGAGGCTCGGTCTAATGCAAAGGAGATGACAGCGCCATAGAAATCGGGCTGAGGTGACGGACAGGGCCGAACCGGAGCTGCCAAACCAGACCCAACCCCCGCCTGGAAACTTTCAGCTTCCTCCGTCTTCGGATGGCAGTCGTGGTTCCCCTCCCTTCAGGATCTCTCTGCCCTCTCAGCAAACTGAAAAAAGAGTTTGGGGGGACTTGGACGCTGCACAGGGTTTCGTGACATGTCAGCGAGTCCAACTTAAGGTGGATTGAAGGGATCTGCTAATCCCCGTTCAAAAGGCTCCTTCCAAAGAGCAGGGATCCAGGGTGTGACTTGGCTGCCATCGCCTTGGCAACGGTTGCGTTGTTTTCTTGTGCAAAGGTCTCCTCCCTGGAGAGGAAGTCTCTCCTGCCTGACAAGAAGGCTCCTCCTGAGTTTCCATAGAAAGGACGGAGGCTGGGGGTGGTGCTGGTGTGTGTGTGTGTGTGTTTGTGCATGTGTTGTGCGTCCTTCTTACCCTGAAATCAGATCGCTTCTCAAGACATGCGTCTGCTGGATGTTGCAATAAAGGCCACCTTGTTAGGAGACGTGGAGCAAGAGGGACCAACGTACAAGCCGCTGCACTCACACTTGTGCTTCTGGGGTTGTGGTGTAGCAGTTGAGCTTCTTTCCCCCCAAGCATCGTCTTGCTGCACGCGCAAGAAAGTCCCTCTGGGGCTTCCGCCTGCCTTGCTGATTTCCTGCTCTGAATTTGGGGTTGAGGCGGGGCAGCCTTTGAGAAGAAGGCTTCTGGTTCTTCCCCTGAACGGAGACAATTGGCCACCCATCTCACCTTCTTCTCTTTCATTGTTGTAGAAGCCCTTGGAGGCAGGACAGAAGGACGGGAAAGAGTTTTGCCACTGAAGAGATCCCCAAAGGGATGCTTTTCCCAAAAGGCAGCTGGGGTTCCTTGATCTTTTTTTCCTTTTGAAAACATTTCGCTTCTCATCCAAGAAGCTTCTTCAACTTCTAACTAACTAAAGCTCAAACTAAATTTAGAATGAAGTAGCTTTTTGGATTAGAAGCTCCTCCTTCTTCCTTCTAGCACTGATGATGTCCTCTAGTTGGGTCATGAAAGATCTGCAAGAAAGCCACCAAGCTCAGAGAGCACCAAGGACCACACAGTCCTCCTCCTCCTCTTCCTCCCCACCATAGCACTGATGATGTTCCCTAGTTGGGTCATGAAACATCTAAAATACCATCAAGCTCAGAGAATACCAAGGGCCCTTAATTTCGACCCTGAGCTACAAACAATCTCCTTTAATCAATTGCAATGATTGAGTCTTAATAGTTGGCTTGACTTGGCTCCAGTGATACTTGACCTCTTCTAGACTCTTCCTGCCACCCTATGTTCTCTTACTTCCTGGGCATCTGGAGTGGGGATCTGTCAGACCCTTCCTCAAATGAGCCTTTGAAAAGAAGCCCCAGCACAGGAGGAGATCTTGGTACAGAAAGTTGCCTAGATGCCATCAAGCATTAATGCTTTAAAAGACTATTAAAAGTAGGCACCTCCTTCTCTACTCCACTGCCAGTGTTGGCCCCTTGAAGGTAGAGCCATGCCTTGTTTCACAATCCTTCAGGGCCACAGCTCATCCCATCAGACGTTTCTCTTAGAGGCCAAAGAGATGCAGTGTAGCCTTGGGAGCAGGTGGGTAGCACAGGGGTGGCTTCTGTCTGCGAGGACAATGCGACGAGAGTCTGTCTCAGGGGTCCCCAAACTTGGCCACTTTAAGACTTGTGCACCTCAACTCCCAGAAAGCTGGCTGGAGAATTCTGGGAGTTGAAGTCTACAAGCTTTAAAGTGGCCAAGTTTGGAGACCTTTGTGTCTGCCTATTCCCAGATTTGATGAAGACCTGGAATTCTTCTTGCCACAGCCACAGCCACAGCCACAGCCACAGCCTTAGCAAGGGACGGAAGAAGTTGCTACATTGCTCAGTAATAAAAGCGAGATCTTGAAGTCTATCATGAAAGCCTCAGAAGGAGGCAGTTTGTGTCTCCCTTAATACCTTCCTCACGGTCTGAGATTGGCTGATGCTGGGAAGAGCAGGAGGCTGGTGGAGATTCTTTATCATCCAGGCCATCGATGTCCCAAAGCTATTTCCAACTACGATTTCCCACTCAACATCTGCATGCTCCTGTTCCCTCCCCCCCAACCCTTTCAGGTTGCTAGCATGGTTTGGACCTGGGGTGTCAAACTTGCTTTGTCATGTTGTTGTCACGTGATGTATCACGACTTCCCCCCTTCACTAAAATGGGAGTGACACCCCTAGTTTAGACTGTGCTATAGAACAGAATATAATAGAATAGAATGCAGAGCAGAGCAGAGCAGAATAAGAATAGAATAGAATAGGAGAATAGAATTAGAGTAGAATAGAATAGAATAGAACAGAATAAAATAGAATAATGAAGAGGAGAGAAGAGAAGAGAAAGCAGAAGATAATACAATAGAAGAGAAATAAAATAGAGAATAGAACAGAACAGAAAAGAATAGAAACAAGAATGGAATAGAAATAAGAATAGAATAGAATAATAGAGTTGGAAGAGACCTTGAAGGTCATCTAGTCCATCCCGCTGCTCAAGCAGGAGACGATATACCAGTGGTGGCTAACCTTTTTGGCATCGAGTGCTGAAACAGGAGCACGCATGCGTACGCACCGGACACCAGAAAAGCAGCTCCCCAACACCCGCGCGCAGGAGCTTAGTTTCCCTGCTCCTCCGGTTTCTAATGTGCATGCGTGACCAGCGCACATGTGTGCACCAGAACCCGGACGAGCAACGGGTGACAGCTGGCTTGCCTGGAGAGAGGGCTCTGCATGCCACTTCCAGCACGCGTGGCATAGGTTCTCCATCACGGCCGTAGACCATTTCTGACCGATGGCAGTCCAGTTTCCTCTTGAAAGCCTCCAGGGATGAAACTCCCACAACTTTCTTTTTTTAAAAAAAATTATAATATTCCATCTTCATTTGAGTACAAATATCTCTGTGCAAAAACAATCAAAATTTATAACAGTATTCATTACATTGATATTGATTCTCTGATCTTACAATAGTAATATTAAACATAGCAAAGCTATTCATTTATCCCTCGTAACCTATCTTCTAATAAGAATATAATAATATTAAACATAATAATCCTAATAGTCATTATAATAACAATCATTGTATTGTTTACATCTCTATCTTAACATATTTTCTATATTTCACTGATCTTCTTTTATTCCTAACTTCCATTTCTATTCTCTAACCATTGATAAAGTAATTCCCATGTCATATAATATTCAGTTTGTTCTTTCTCTTAATTGCAAGTGTTAATATATTCATTTCTGCACATTCTAACATTTTCATAATCACATTCTCATCACTGGGGATCTCTTCACTTTTCCAGTGTTGTGCAAATACAATTCTAGCTGCAGTCAATACATGGATAATTAAATGTGCATTCCCTTTACTTTAAAGTTTCAGGTAAAATCCCCAACAAAAATATTTCTGGTTTTAAATCAGCTGTTTCCAGCCATGCATATATTTTTGTGCAGTTTTTTTTTTTTTGCTTCTACATATGTCCACCACATGTGATAATAAGACACAGGTGTCTAGTGGCATGTCCAACATTTAGCTGACTTTTCTTTAACCATTTTTGCCAGCCTTCCTGGTGCGAAGCGCCATCTATAAAACATCTTATACAGATCTTCTTTATATGCAGCTGCCATGGTAAATTTGTAGTTCCTGACCCACAGGGTGCTGCCTTGTATCCAGCTCTACTGTGCCACCAAAGCTTTTTTGCCCATCGTCTCCTTCACTTGTTCATCTTCCAGTTTGATGCCCAATAAGTAGCTGTACAATTTCTTTATCAACCTTTCTTCTGTCCCTGTTAATATCTTGTCTAATTCTGTTAGCTCGTTATAGAAACCATATAATTTAACATCTTTCTCATATCTAGAATGTATCTGCACTTGTGAATACCATGTCATATCGATCCCTGGATCGCTCAGTTCTGGTTTAGCTTTGAGCTCTCCCTTTTCATTCAGAATATCTTTATATCTAACAATATTTCCCATGTTGAAAACGTTTGGGTGACTCAGTGCTTCCATTGTTGAAAGCCAAACTGGTATCCTCAAATAATGTTGCTCCCACGACTTCTGACGGCGACTTCTCTTCCATGGGGTTGATTGTCTCAAGGTGGCTCCTTCACTGTCCCTTATTTTCTGAGGCTGCCCATAGAACGAATCCTAAACCATGGCTAAGCCACAGCAAACCTAGCCAAGATTAGCATTAACACTTCCTGTCCTGGTTAAATGCTGCCCCTTGGCAAGAATAACTCCAGGGCTCTGGGTGTGGATGATGGGCGTTGTTCTGAAACGGATGTTGGGCAGACAAAGGAGAAAACGCTGGTTGGAGATGGAAAGAGGACTTTCGGTGGGGAACATCTTGGCTGGTTATTGGTCTTGATGTCAAATACATCTTTGGCTGTGAGTCCTCAGTGACTCCTGCTTCATCACATCTTAATTCTGTCTGGATTACTGGTTTGGTTGTTGTTATTTAAGAAGGACTGGGGCTGACATGATAGCATCTTCCAATATTTGAGGGGCTGCCCCAAAGAAGAGGGAGGGGGGTTCAACCTATTTTCCAAAGCACCAGAGGACAGGGCAAGAAATGATGGATGGAAACTGATCGAGGAGAGAAGCAACCTGGAACTGAGAAGAAACTTCCTGACAGTGAGGACAGTTAACCCGTGGAACAGCTTGCCACCAGAAGGTGTGGGTGCTCCATCATCGGAGGTTTTCGAGAAGAGACTGGACAGCCACTTGTCTGGC
This sequence comes from Laticauda laticaudata, assembly GCA_004320025.1. Classification (NCBI taxonomy): domain Eukaryota; kingdom Metazoa; phylum Chordata; class Lepidosauria; order Squamata; family Elapidae; genus Laticauda; species Laticauda laticaudata. Next base: position 26,793 of record BHFT01019612.1, read on the forward strand.
ATGCTGTAGGTACTCCTGGTTGAGCAGGCGGTTGGACTAGAAGACCTCCAAGGTCCCTCCCAACTGTGTTGTTTTGTCTGTTGTCTCTCTGAGTAGCAAAAAGGGGCTGGGCTGAGCTCAGAGGCTCAAGCAGGTGAAGAAGGAATGAGTTCTCTTCTACAGCTCACCAGCTGAGAGAATTTGTTTTGCAGCTTAGCATGTTTATTTAGCTGTTTATTACATTGATTGGCCACTCATTTGAGCACAGAAGGTGTCTCGGGTGCCTCTGCCATCCTGGTGGGTCAGTCCTGATGGCCCCAAGGGGGCTTTTTCCAGAGGCCCCTGTTCCTCTTCTTCCGCTCTGACAGGAGGATGGTGGGGAAGGGAAGGGCAGGAGCTGTGTGGATCCGATAGGGTTCAAAGGACCTTTTCCTAACTGGCTTCCTACCTGAGGGAGAGGACTTGTCTGGCCATCTGCCTTTGAGTGGCGGCCAGAGTGGAGGCTTCAAAGCAGCCAAATGGGTCCAGGGAGGGGAGTTGAAGGAGGAGGCCACCCCAGTCAGGAAGGCAGGTTGGCAGGTCCTCTTGGCCCTCTTGACGTGATGGTCCTCAGTCCTTTGGTCCTGTTTGCCCCCCAGTTTATTCCCAGGAGGAAGCTACTTCAGCAAAGAATGCTTTGCTCCCCCCCCCTTTCTCTCTCTCTTTCTCTGTCTCTCATCCTTTCTCCCTCCCTCTCTATTTCTCTCCTCTTTCTCTCTCTTTGTCTTTGTCTTTCTCTCTCTGTGTGTCTCTGTCTCTTTCTCTCTCCCTGCCTCTCTCTTTGTCTCCTTCTCCTTCTCTCCCTTTGTCTTTCTTGCGCTGTCTTTCTCCCTTTGTCTCTCTCTCTCTCTTCTACTCTTTCTCTCCCTCTTTCCCTGTCACCCTCCCCTCCGTGCTGCAGCATTCTCTGTTTTCTGATGACTGCACTGGTTTGTATTTGAAAACTGAAAAGGGTTGATTGGAAACTGTCCCCAGAATAGCACAAAGGACTCTTGATTTGGGGGTGGGGGCTGCATTCAAGATTGGGGACTAATTGGCGAGTGCAATTGCCGTGATTGCCGAGCGGCTGGGCAGCTGACAAGGCCCTCTTCTGGAAGGATCCCAGCTTCTATTTTGGAGCTGCGGCTAAGCCGTCTGACTTTGCGGCTCCAGTGTTAGCCTCGGACTTCAAAAGGGGCCCCTCTTGCCCCGGAGCAGTTGGGATCACAGGGGTGGTCTTGGGAGCCCTGCTTTTCCACGTGGTTGAAGGAATCCAGAACAGGGGTCTGCAACCTGAGCAACTTTAAGACTTGTGGACTTCACCTCCCAGAATTCCTCAGCCTGGAAACATTTCTTAGCAGGAGGGGTAGGAGAATCCCCCCATCTCCTACAGGGGCACCTGAGAAGAACCTTGGCGGATGGACAAAAAGATGTAACTTGGGAAGCAGCCCGGAAGAGGCAGCCTAGCCCACAGCTGGGTGGGGTCTGGGCCAAGGGACTCAGGCGGGACCTTCCCTGAATTCCTTGGGCAACAGCAGAGGGGCGGAGGAGGAGGATTGTACTTTCAGACTTGCAAGGTTGATGTTATCCTCACCAGATCAGACAGGAAACACAACCAGCAGATTCTACTATATTATAAAGCTACACTGTAGGTCCTACAACGTAGGGGAAGGAGGGGCGGAACCTGGAGGTGGAGTCAAAAGAGCGATCAGCCTAGAATCCCCACGCAGCCACAAGTGAACTAAGTCCAACGTCCCTTGAGTATGGTGGACCCCTATTTAACTATCTAACTCCTAGCAGGTGTTGACCAGGAGATGAGAGGACTCTGGTGCCAAAGCTCTTTCAGCAATAAATAGATTTAGCCTTCATGTGTGAAATCTTTCACATCTGGTCTTTCACACCTGACAAGATGGCAGGGAGGGAGGGAAGGATGGAAGGAATGAAGGAAGGGAGGGAGGGAGGAAAGAAGATAGGGAAGGAGAGGAAGGAGATGTGTAAGAAAAGAGATGGCAGAACCTGGAGGTGGAGTCCAAAGAGCGATCAGCCTAGAATCCCTACGCAGCCACAAGCAAACTAAGTCCAACGTCCCTTGAATTCTGTGGACCCTTATCTAACTCCTAGGAGCTGCTCACCATTAGTTGAGAACATTCTTGTGCATGGACAAAGTTCACGTACGAACCTTGTTTTTCATGCCTGACAGAATCTTGCAAGTCTTAAGAGGACAGTTCTCACCTCCATCCCATCTTCTTTCCAGAAACTGGGGAGGGTCTCTTCCGACCCTCTTGCCTCACCACTCTCCAGCCGTGGTCTTCAGTGGTTTCTCATCTGTCCCTGCTCCCTGGGCAGCATCTCTTTGTCCCTTCTCCCAAGGCCTTTCGCACATCCCATTACATCTACTGACACCAACTGGCAAGGTTCCACCATGCTGGTTGTGAACTTGTCAAATGGTCAAGATTTCTCAGTTTCTACCGCTCCCGCTATTTAGCGAAGAGCCCCCGCAGAGTCGAGCAGCTGAAGTCTTCTCCTCATTCCTCTTAAAACGCACCTGCTGAAATAGGCTTTTATCTCTGGAGGGAAACTAATGGGTGGGAGCTAATCCAGGAGAGAAGCAACTTAGGGGAAACTTCCTGACAGGGAAGACAATTAACCAGTGGAACAAATTGCCTCCAGTAGTTCTGGGTGCTCCATCACTGGAGGTTTTTAAGAAGAGACAGGACAGCCACTTGTCAGGAACGGTATATCAGGTCTCCGGCTTGGGCAGGGGGCTGGACTGGAAGACCTCCAAGGTCCCTTCCAACATTGTTGTTTTGTTAACTGTTGAAGAGCTGCTAGTTTTTACTTTCTTTCTTTTCCTGGATTTTATCTTTCATCACTTCTATGAATTTTTAATGACTGTTTGAAACTTGCCTTTATTGGGAGCTGCCCAGAGAGGAGAAGGCGTGGGGTGAGGGATTCAGCCAATATGTAAAATTATCGCTATTTCCAGGGCAAAAACCACTCTTGTCTTTCTCTCAGAGTCAGGACATAACCAGAAAGGGGCAAAAGCAGAACAGAAAAACCAGGCAGGTTCTGAACAAAGCAGAAATCGTAAATTTGATCTGGTTTGACTGACAAGAAGAAGAATGAAAACTCCCCCTGGCCACAATGTTTTCCTTCTGTCACAAATTAGAGTCAACTTTTTTCAGGAGACAGGCGATCCTAGCACAACAGTGTGTGTTTGTGTGTGTGTCCCAATCTGGGAACCTCTGTTACCTTCATGGGAGTTGAACGGTCTCGGCCACAGCCATAGAATTGGGGGGAATTGTAATTGGTTCAATGCTGAAAGATCTCTTAAAGGAACCCATTTTTTAAAAAAATCCACTTGCTTATGCACAGAATTGGTGGGGCCGCCCCACTTGCCAAAAATGAGGTGCCGAGTAACGCGCTGAAAGCAGCATCACACGATAAAGGCAACTCTGTGGGAAAAGAGCCACCCGGGGCCTATTCTGAGGACACCCACATCTACTGCAGCTCAAGGGACAAGATTCTGTAACACACACACACACACACACACACACACACACCACACCCCAGGCCCAAGGCTTGAGGGAACAGCCAGCCCTCCAAGGCGGTTGCGAAGGGGAAGAGGATTGGATCAAGGATCAAGACTGGATCTGGAGGGGTTGATTCCTTTGCCTCTTTCCTGAGATGTTCTGCAATGTCCCAAAATGGGAAGGCCGGGGGGGGGCAGTTTTAGGGTTGGGTCATGACATGTCCAGTTCCCTTTTAACAGAATGCCAGAACTGGGCGTGACCAGGAAGGCCTTTGGCACATGACACCTTTGATTGACAGGGAAGACTTTTCCTAACCTACCCCTCCCTCTGCCTCTGAAGACAAACGGCGAGGCACTTGTGACTCTTCAGCCTGCTCTGGACAGAAACCCGCCCTGGAGCCCGTCCTGTGCCAGGGGAAGTGGGCAGGGCTGGCATTTGCCCGTCACGGCCAAGCGTGGCCTCCTCACCAGTGCAGGATAAAGCGGTGTTGTAGGAGATGACCAGGCTGAGGCTGAGGGAGGCGTCAAGCACGTCATCAGTCTCTTTGAGTCTCTTGGTGCCCACAAGAGATCGAAGTGCAGCCCTCTTTGAACTCCCTGGACTCTGCTGTACAGGACATGAGTTTGCAGTAAACTTTATAGCCATTCCCAACTGCCCGGACTTCCTGATTTTCCTGCACTGGACGGGTACTGCTTTTTTTTTTTTTAAATGTTTTTATTAGTTTTCAATAAACAAACATGCACAAACAAAACACAAAACATAAAACTTCTTTTTGGAAAGCGGCTTAGTCCCGGGTTACATCTTTTTATGCAGACATAAATTCAAGATTCATGCTCGCTTTTTATCCGATTTCATATCTTATTCACCATTCTACATTTTCTATATAGATGCAGGTACTGCTTTACAGTCCCAGGTGCCCTATTTCCCCAATGGGCCAAGCTTGGCCCCTCCATCTTGGCTGGATTTGGGGAGCTTGGGGGGGCTGCTGTGAGAGCGCATCCCTTGGCGCAGATGCTGGGCTCTGGAGTTCGGCATTGGCAGAAGGACATGAGGAAGACAGGCCAGCGGGGTGGGCAGGAGGCGCCAGCAGCTGCATTGCGTGGCACGGGAGCCAGGAAAGGCTGATGGGAAGGGAGTCCCCCTGGCTGTGGATGCTGGGACTTGTAGTGCATCTCACGTGGGGCCTTTTTCTTACCGCAGACCTGACTCCCGGAGAGCCCAGACTTTTGCCTTTCCATGCTGTGGACTCCAAGGCCCCTGAATTCCCAGGGAAGAGAAGAGACCCCCCTCCCGCCTCCCCCCGGCAGCTGATAAGCTGAGATAAAAAGGCTGATGAAAATTGTGGGCTCAGCCCAGCCGCGTGATGCCGGCTCTCCGCCCTGGCTCAGCTCCTCTGAATCCTCAGCAGAGCAGCTGCAGCCACAGCCACAGCCTGCTTGGGCACAAAAGGGGGCAGGGCTGGGGGGTGGGGTCAAAGGGGGAGAGTGTGTTCCTCTGGAACCCCCCAAAGTCTTGTCACGGACTCCTGGATGGGAGCTGAGCCCCGCTTAGGATTCATGTCTGCCGCCAAGAGAGTTCTCTCCCTCTGGAGCGTCTGCAGCCCAGCCAGCAACCATGATGCCAGGCCTGGAAGGGCAGACTGGCAGCTGATGTCTGGGGGGAGGGATAGAGAATAGACGCGCCCCACAGGACGTGCCCATGATGAGGCTGTTTCCTCTGTTGAGTGAGGCTCTCCTTTGTTTTCTGTAACATGGTGAATATTGGCACTCGCGAGTCTGCCTTCCTACGATAACTACACGAACACACACACACACGACACACACACCGAGCACCACCAATTGAGGGCAAGAGGTTGTATTTAATCCTTTTGATGCTCCAGATTCCTACAAAGGGATGTTAAAGAGTCGGGGAAACTCATCTCCTGAACGAGACCGAAACACTTGACTTACCAAAGACAAATCCAATTACAGGTTGTTCATACCAAATAAAAGAATATTTGAAAACTTGTCACGGAAAAAATGCCTTAATCAACATAGGGCCTGGGACATGAATCAGATCCTGGCTCTTGCCAGCCAGTGGCCCCAGAGAAACCTAGGATGCGATATTAGGACAGACAGATACATTGATCGAGATAAATAGATGAGATGATAGATGGATACAGACCGACAGATAGATAGATAGATACGATTGAGATAGAGATAGATAGATAGAATAGTGTAACATAGATAATAGATTTAGATAGATGATAGAGGATACATAGATATAGGATTCTCTATCTGTATCGTAGATCACAATATAGATTAGTGATCGCGAGAGAACAAACACAAGATAAAAAGAATCAGAATAATAGGGGATAAGAAGAGATAGGAAAGATATAGACGATAGTTAATAGATATAGGACAGAGAGAAGGAAGGAACGGGAAGGAAGAAAGAAAAGAAAAGAAGAAGAAGAAAAGGAAGAAAGAAAAAGAAAGAAAGAAAGAAAGAAAGAAAGAAAGAAAGAAAGAAAGAAAGAAAGAAAGAAAGAAAGAAAGGAAAGAAAAGGAAGTCTGGGATGGCAGAGACTCTTGGCTTATAATCAGGCAGATGATCTGAGTTCATGAAAAAGAATTAGCCTGGCTTTTAAACAACTTCCTGCATTCTTCCTGTGGTGCCTCTCTTACCCTGAGTAGTTGCCACTTCATGGACTCGTCTTCCTCACCTTGCCTGTCATCCTACCTGCAGCCCCCTCCCTCTGTGCAACCTCAGCAGCCACTGCCGTTACCCCCCACCCCACCCCATGGCCGCCTGGCAGGGTTTCTGGCTGCCCCTTGGGGTCCCTTCCCAACACCCTTCAAAGGTCAGGGAGGGGAGGGGACTTGGCGCGGTGTGTGACACACAACACGGGTTACCTTTCACCTCCACTTGCCTGGGGGTCCATGATTTGCAGGGCTAGAAGGGGGAGAAGCTTCCCTGGAGGTTCTCTTCTGTGGAACATACCCGCTTCCCCAAATCCCACTCCCAGTTGGGATAGCATCCCGAGGTGGGAATGGCCCCACCCCAGGGCCCCTTCTGCAGTTGCACCCCCAGGCCCCCTTGCAGAACCTCCCCCACGCAATCTGGAGGCTCTGGGTCAGCTGGGCCTCCACACCGTGCTGGCTTCCTCTTAAGAGTCCCTCAGGGGAAGATGCCGGCCAGCCTCCGACCCTTCCCGGTTGCAGAACAGGCTTTATGGGACAGCAGACCAGAGTATGGGCAGTCCTCAAC